>OOIL02002583.1:1962286-1987204 GCA_900332095.2 Cuscuta campestris
TCCGTTCCTCATAGGCCTTAAGGCTACCAACAGCTTCCTCAAACGCCATAGTATTCAAGTCTGAATACTGTTCTATTGTGGCAACAATTGGAAGGAACTTGTTTGTGGCAGAATTAAGCAACTTATTTACTTGTTTTTTCTCCTCAATTGTCGATCCAAGTTCCCGAACCTTAGACACGATCTTGCTGATCTTGCTTGCAAAATCATCAATACTCTCACTTTCCTTCATTCTCAGCAATTCAAACTCTCTGTTCAGAGTTTGGATTCGTGCTTGTTTAACCCGATCGGCTCCAAGAAAACGCACCCTGAGTGCATCCCACACGTCCTTGGCCTCTGCATGTCCTGCTACTTGCATCAGAATGTCTTCCGGTAGTGCCCGGAAGATAAAGGCCCTTGCCTTCTTCCGGATCTTGACGTCCACCTCCGTCGCATCCGGTGGTTCTATGGCATCCCAAATTCCTTGGGCATCCATAAACGACTGCATCTTGATAGCCCAAGATGTATAATTTGTTGTAGTGAGTACAGGACATTGGTACGTTGTCGAGCCTCCATCTCGAACTGGGGTAACAGCAACAACATCGTTTGTTTTCTTAGTATTGATGGCCTCCATCACAGACTATTGTTTTTCAGGCGTATTGCAAGACAACTACTGATCACAGATCTGTGTTTGATTTTTTCTTAACCAGGGCTCTGATACCAATTGAGAGAAATAATGACAGATCTAAAGTATAGAAACAGTGTGTTTTTATTGTGGAACTGCTGTCCAGAACAATGTGCCCATACATATAAATAGAGGACTAAACAACACGACCATTACAAATAGACACAACAGTTTCTAACCAACACATCTGTTGGAAACTGTCATAAAACTGCCTGTAACTAGTAACTGCCTACCTTTTTTTTTTTTTACTTATTTATTTTTAAACTTAAACTATATTCTGGACTGGAATTAACCAACAAATTTAACATGGAATTGTGAGTGAAGCCATAAAAAAAATATAATCAACATCCCTAAACCAAATCAAAGGGAAGGTGAAATTACCTGGGCGATGAGGAATGGGAGCAGCATTGGAGAGGAAGTATTGTAAACCAATATTACCAGAGATTGATGAAGGAAAAGACAATTGCACCAAAACCTGCATCTCTCCCCGTCAAGCTTGAAATAATTAGGGAAAAATTTTAGAATTTACTTGATGCCAAGTTGAAGAAGAAGAAGAATACCTGTAGTTGTAGTCGTTGCACATGGTGGTGGTGGTGGTCTTGCTGGGCCAACCACGTCAATCGCCTCTAGGCAATGCCATGCTCAAAATCGAGCAGAAACAAACCACCACAATTGCCGCCTGAATCACCGCAACCTATTTCTTCATTCGTGAGAGAGGCCGTGAATGCAAGGAAATCAGAGGCACGTCATGACTCCGGTGATGTCGTGCACCCCATAGGTAAAATCGATTGAAAGATGAAAATAATCTCCCTTGAGGTCAAAGAGGTGAAGAGGTTTCATGTGCCGAGTGCAGAGAGAAGCTAAGCGAGTTCAGCGTCCATTCAAAGCCATCCAACGCTCTTATCCCTCGTGGCATAGTAATCCAGAACATGCGCCATGTCATTTGACACACGTGTCAACACCACAGCCAAACAACCCTTCTTTATTTATATATATATATATATATATATTGACACACACACACACACATATATACATATATATATATATATATATATATGATTTATACTACTTACAGTAATTTTTGACATATTTAAACCAAAATTCTATAATTTAACACAATATGAATCAAGAGCAGAACAATGAAAAGATAGAATATCTATCAAAATTGAAGCCAATAGTTGTCAATGGAATAAAAACGGGATTGAAAGAATAAGGTCTAGGGTTTACCTTGATGACACGTTGAAAGAAGAAGAATACCTACGGCCATAGTTGATCATAGTCGCTTTGAAAGAATAAGATTCACTGGTGATGTTCCTAGCCAGGCTCGTCCCTAAAATATAATCGGGGCTTGTTCCAATATGCAGGAAAGTGGGATTTGAATCCACATCCAACCAAATCAAGAGCAGTATGGCTTGAGAAAAAGTCTGATCCGTAGCAGGCGCCAATAGAAGATCGGAGTGATCACTCTTTCTTACCGGAGCAAGGGAGCAGAGCAGAAAGAATTGATAAATGAAGAAGAAGAACAAATGAAATTCATAGGACATGAAAGATTCTGGCGACTCCAAACTAACTTAATACAGAGTAATTGCAAGATGAAGAACCCAAGCAGAAAAAGGAAGAGATAATAATGGTTGCAGATGAAATGAACTCAAGGAAGATGCATCACGTTTTGTTGAATTCAATAAGGCACACAGTAATGTACAAACATCAGCTCTGCTTCTAGCATTTCACGAAACGAATCATAAGGACGAACATCCTGCAATTTATCTCAATTCTCAGTGCAGATTACCATTCTCAGATATGCAAAATATTTGTAACCAGAAATTCAAAAAGTAAATTTGGCCTTTTTACCTTAACCTGAAGAACTAAGCATATATTGATAAGGATGGAAGCTCCCACTTAATTTCTTAACACCAACACAAATCATCGTTAGACACTTCTAAATAAACTTGTGCTATGTGAACTTTATGCAGACATGTTTTTTTTCTACTTCACTTAAGTGATAACATATCATCTTACTTATTGTAGTGACTGATAACACACCTTCCTTCAACGTGTAATATAAAATACATCCAACTAAAAATGGATTTTTTTCATCAATTGTTCTTCTTCAACATTTTAAAGTGTTCTTTTAAGTAATATTGAAACCTCAGAAGAATAAAATTCATCCATTTATGAGAAGATGCTACATGCTAAATTTATATAGATGGATGGAATAAATTGGAAAAGAACCAAAGAAGTGTCTTGAGAGGAAGAAATAGCAACAACTTGTGTGAAGTTCATCGGGACATTTTTCCGAACACTTGGTGTGCCTCGTCATTCGGGAAGGAAGGCAACACAAATGTTGCATACAAATGCAAGTATATGGTATTTTTAACTTAAAGAACAAATGTAGACACACTACATCAAGAAGACACAAATTCCTAAAAAAAATCAAACCCAAAGAACAACAAACAATGAATCTAGGGTTTATTCATTGTTACCTCAAAAGGGTCGTTTATGATGCAGCTAGGATCAAATTATTGCTTTTAAAAAACTCTGTACAAATAATGGAAAAAATAACATTTACAAAATTTAAGAACTTGATTAATAGAAATTTAATTTCAGAAGAAGAAAAAGAAGAAGAAGAAGTTAACAATGAGAACTGGCGGCAGAGAGTGACTGGAGTTTTACCTGCGATGATGAGAAGTAGAAGTACACACATGACCTAATTGAGAAGCTTACGGGGGACGCCAGTGAGAAACTTAATCGACTCTCTGAATAAATGAAAATGAAGAACGACTGAAGCAAGTCGATAAACCTGGGAAAAGAAACGGCTACAGAGAGGGAATGGTCATCATCATCATCATAACGGCAAAGAAAGAGACTACCAACTGACTACGGAGAGGGAATGGCCGGAACACTGACTTCTGGGTTTCCTTTGAACTAATTACGGAAAATTGAGTAGTAAATTTTCCAACTGTGCTATGATCTACTTGTCACCTGCCATGTCAACCGCCACATGTCAACCCAGAGCTAATAAACCCTACTTTATACGTAGTATATATAAAAGTTTTCTTACTCCGTTTGCTTAGTATTACGTGTTTGATTTTAATTGTTTCAGTTGTCAAATACTTTTAGAAAAAAAATAAAACTTATATCGTTGAGTTTCATATTTTTCATACATTATTTTAACATAATTTATTTATCAAGAAAACAAGCTCACTTGAACAAAGTAATATTATTAAGATAGTAGAGAGGCTGAAGACTTATTTTATTTATTATCTTCCACTCATCCCCTCTAGTAAATTTAACACTAAAAATTAAATTCCATGTTATTATTTTATTATATAATATACATGTACATTAAAAGAGCAGTGACACATATATTTTTTTGAGTAAGATTTTTTCATACTTCAATTGTAACTTATTTTTTTAGATAATAGAGTCTTTATTTGTACTCAAAAGTTTTAAAATTCCTTGACTGGTTTTCAGGGCGTTACAAGTGGAGTATGTTTCACTGGATCCCTAAATACTCTGAAATTTTTTGAAAACTGAAAACTGTGAATTTGAACTCTTAAAAATTGAATAAGTGTATTAAAATTTGGGTGAATTTTGAAATGAACTGAATTATAAAACCTTTGAACTTCTGGAAGACAATGAATTTTGATTGGGTTTCCTTTTTTCAGCAACAAAAATATGTAAATTTGAAGAATCTGAAATTGGAAGTAAAGATTCGAAGATATGCGCAAGTTATGAAGATTATGAAGAAGGATGCAGATTCTGCTAATTACCTGGAAATTGAAGAGGGAAACAACGCAGGATGAGCAAAGTGAAGGAGAAAAATGAATTAAAATCTAAAGTGGGAAGAAAGTGATGTAGTGGGGCGGTGGGCGGCAAGATGGACGAATAACATCGGTGTACGTGTACATAGCCTGGAAGAAAAAGAAATCGAGAAAAGAAACGTAAGTGGACAGAAAAAAGTCGAAGGAAACACTCTTAGAGCCTTATATATATATATATATATATATATATAGGCACCACCCATCAGTCAGAATGAGACTTGCACACCTATCAGACATGGTTGTTTGGGCATTAAAAACGCCCTCAAATGGAACCAGGCTTGTATTATGAAATTAAATTGGGATGTCGCTAACAAAAAAGATGTTCTATGGATTAAATGGGTTCACTCTAGGTACATTAAGGATGAGAACTTCTGGGGTTTCCAACCAAGAAATGATAGCCCATTCTATTGGAAAATGATGCTCGGTGTGAGAAAGGATTTTGATGGCATGAACAATAATACACCATTTCTTATCCGTAAAGGGTATGAGTGGCTCATGGAAAACAGAAACAGGCCAGATTGGGTGAAATGGGTTTGGTGCAAACCTGCCCACCCTAAACACCAATTCATAATGTGGATGATCTGTAAAGGGAGACTCAAAACAAGATCTGAACTCAAAAAGTTCATGGACATCGAAGACAAGTGTGGTATATGCGGAGAAGAATCTGAGACCATCAAGCACCTCATGTGGGAAAGCAAAATACCTAAGGAACTAAGACTGCAACTTCTGTCCAGATTCGGACTTAAGCTGGAAGGACCTGGGTATGAGGATGTTTACACACACATGAAGAATATAAAGAACAAAAGGAGGAGGAACCTGCTGGCTGCTATTCTGGCTAACTATTGCTATCAAACTTGGAAGATCAGAAATGCGAAGATCCATCAGAAAACTTACACTTTGGAGGCGGCTATGAAGAATGCAAGTTTTTATTTCAAAAATTACTCTCTATATAGATGCAAATAGTATGCTGCTAAGCTTATAAATGATGTAATCTTTTGAACAGTGGGGTTGTTAATGAAAGAAATGTATTTACGTTCAAATATATATATATATATATATATATATATATTAATAAAAGGATTTTATTCAAAAAAAGAGGAAAAGTACATAAAGTGGGGGTGGCCAACCCGGACAAAAGGCCAAAAAAAAAAAGAAAGTGCAAAAACAAAGGAAAAGTTAAAAAGGAACACAACAAAAGGGAACAAAGCATCTAAGGATAACCCCAAAAAGACTTCTTCCACTTGACCCATAGCTCACAGCAAAATGTGGCAGTGAATAGGGCCTAGCCCACTTGCTTGTCTTCCCAGTAGTTAATGATTCCAGCAAGGAGAAGCTTCAGGTGGTAGCCTCAAAACCTATACCTCAATAAAGTAGTCCCTCCAAGAGAAGTTTTGTGTAAAGAACTTCCAAGCACCGGGTGTAACACGCAGTCCCAAGACCAAATACCCAGCTATATCAAGAGCAGATTTCAAAATCACCATTATACCCTGCAACCCTTTACAAGCCCTTAGTAAGCCCATACCAAAAAATGACAGTTCCCACGGAGAACATCTACCATGTTAACCATTCAAGAGCCTTTAAAAACCAAAGTGCACTCCAGTAGCATTCAAGGCATCATTTGCCAATGACCACAACATAACAGAGACAAAAATTAAGCCAAAAATTAGGAAAGGGCAAATGCCAAGACAAAACTTGTGTACACCATTGAACAACAAAATAAACAAACCCTTTCCAATAAAGAAGGAGAAGAGACTTGCTGCTAAAGCACATCCTTACCCATAATAATCCAAATCTCGCGAACCCCATTGGTCTTCGGATTCTAGAGAATGGTCAGATCGTATAGGGGATGGTAGTCTCCTTCGCCTTGCAAGTCTAAGACTTCGCCTGGGAGCAGGGGGGCTAGTTCCTCTAACACAACCCCTCTCAAAAATGATTCGACCTTGATCATTATTACGAATTAAGGCAGCAGATAATCCCTTAGGACTACCCCAGCGTTGAAGGTGGTCATCAGGCTCTATACCATCATCCGGGTACCACACTCTCTCCGGCTCCGGGTCTGGGTCAAACTCCTTATCATCTCTGAAAAAAGCTTGGAAGTCAATGTTATCCTCTTTCACAAAAACCTCTGAGTCAGAATGGCAGTTTCTAGCAGAACAGTCTTGAGCACTCTCTCCGGCCCTCTGGATAAACAGCCACAATAGGATCAACACACTCTACTATAGCTAGAGACTCTTCAGATCTATGAATCATAGGGGTTTGAGCTTGAGAGAACCCAGCTTCCTCTTCTGTGAGGCCCCCAGATTGCTCTTCCGTGGGTTGGAATTCAGTTGAGTTTGAAATTTTAGGATAGGGGCTGTCCACAACCAGAGACCTGTGGAGATTAAATCTAAAGAAAAGATGCAACGATAGAAACCAAAACTGATAAAAACAGACTCCAAGACCAGAGATTTCAGTCTCCTTAAAATGGGAAAGCTCTGCAACAGAGAAGCCCTTATTGCCAGCCAAACTCCTGTGTTTCTCACCCATATTGTTAGTATCTCTTGAAGGGGAAGCCTCACTGTACTTCTTCAAGACTTACAAAGGTAAAGGATCAGGAGCAACTACTTTAGAGTGTCCAGCATCAATGGAGGAAGCAGCCCAATTCTCGCATCTTGCATCAGGCTGAACAGAGGAAAGGGCTGTCAAGGACTTGTCAAAGAAGGAATCAATGGCTGTGAGAAAAACATGGAGACCATCTCTATCAGTAGGAACCAGAATAGAGTTACTCCTATCAGCACATGATCCGATAATTCTAATGTAGCTACCCCATCTGTTGGACCCAAAGGAAGCTGTGAATTTCCTATTATGAGTCTTATCAAACCGGGTTATTGACCATGGTTTCCTCATGTTAAAGGTTGGAAAGATCTCAATAAGCCATTTCATATCCTCTAAACCAAACCAAACATGATATGATCTATTCCCCATCTCCGTGATACAAAAATTCTGATGATAATGAGAATTGAGAAGGAAAAAGACCTTGGATTGTATGCGGAACGTTTGACGCCGATTGAGGCTAAATTCCAGATGTGAAGACTGCGACGGCGACACCTTTGAATTACGAATATCAATCCCGGGCTGAAAAACCTTATTGAAATTGCTATGTCCAACTGTCCACCTTTTTCCCTTGGCCGAAGAACCTAGTTGAACCTGACGTTTAGAGAAATCCCACCCATCGATTGAAGACCCTATCCTACCCGGCTAGGAATCCGATTAACTCAGCGGCGGCAGAAGTTGCTGGAGAGGAATCTTCTTTCTAAACCCATCCCTATATATATATACTAGCTAAGAAGGCACTTTGTGCCAATGGTGCCCAACAAAAGGGGGAAATAGTGAACTAATAGCAGTAAAATAATAGAGAGAGGAAAAGAGACTAAATAAGATCAAATAAACTCATATATGAACATATAAAAGTGCTATTGAAAACCAAGGTGTCTCTCTCGGACCTCTGAAGTCCAAATATTTCATTACATGTTCTGCTGTACGACTTCAAATGATCAAAATGGATGCTTTCAGAACTGTTTTCTCTTGTTCCAAAATAACTTTTCTCTCTTTGCAAAGATATAGAGAAGACCAATGAAAATACCAGCAAACAGAGAAAATGACACCCATGGGAATGGTGGATCCTTGAAGCAAACAAGGGATGCCTCCAAAACTTGTGAAGCGCGGTAAACAAGAGAGTGAGCAGCATACAGATAATGATCTTATGACCTGAGATAGTACAATGCCATCTCGAAATCAAAATGTGACAAAGCAGAAACTGCCTTATCCAGCTTGTATTTGAACAAATTCCACCTTTGGACAAGCTCAAGAAGCTCGTTACGCTTGAGGAGTTTTCTCTCCGCACCATGGGCAGCAATGGATTCAACTACATCAATGGCACTCGTGAGACTACATGTTGAGGTTTGTCAAGAGAACATTCCTTCTGGCAGCATCCTTCTGCATGAAAGACAGAGACGAAATCTCTGAAAACGGACCAAATGGTGTGTTTCCGACGCTCCACGTATCGTCCACAAGAGTGCTGTTGTGCTTAGGGCCCCACAGGAAATGTGTTGGGGAGACTCCCCACATACTCTGTAAAATAGAACCAACAAGAGGCCTCTCTAACTCACGAGTCTGGGAAAAAACATGGCGTCCATTACAACTATAGTCGCTGACAGCCTGAGTACTTTTTCCTGACCGCAATAACCATATCTTTGAATGCCACAGCCTGATGGTAACGGTCGAGCAACAAAATCATGCTGACATCCAAATCAAAAACATAGACTGGGACAACCCTCCCAAAACCTTCATCCAAAGGAAGCTTCACCACCCGGTAAGAAGTAGTTGCCCTTGTAAGAAGTAGTTGCCCTTGTAATGGCAAAAGAACAAATTAAGCACTCGGTTAAAATCACCTCATACTTCTTAAAGCTTAAAGATTGATTGCCCAACAATAACCCTTTATCATTAGCTTCATCCACAAAGGTCTTCTCTATTGACTTCCAATCCAATCCAGTGCTATCTTTGTTTTCGGGTGAACCATTTATGTGTATGAACTGAACAATCAAGGAATCCTCAAAAGGGACAGGAATCCTCAAAGAAGGAACAGCAAGTACCTGGTAAGCACTCCAAACCAGTGAAGCCAAGTCAGAAAGCATAGACTTTTGAGACTTGGGTCGGCCGTGGATAGACGCCAGTGGATGAAACTCGCCCCTAGGCATAAGACCATCGCCATAGAGTGCTGGACCATACTCCACTGGGCCAGCCCCTAAGTCGATCCAGATGTAATGGTCTTTCCCTGTCCAAATGGTGCCTAAGCACTTGGTAACTGCCGGGGACTGATCACCATGGCCCATGGTCACCAGCTACACCCATGGTCCATGGGTGTAGCTAAAAGCATAAGGCTAAATCAAAAGAATTGAAACCCAGAGCAAACAAAAAAAAGTCAAATGAATGATATTGAAGACAGAAAAAAGAACCGTATTGGAAGAAACTGGGAAAAAAAAATTATAAAGTTTTCGAGAGAAAAAACAAATGAATGTTTCTAGGTCAAAGAAGACTAATAATGTTCATGAAAACTGACACTTTTGGGGGATGATTTTGAAACCTAAGGGCTGACTTTAATGAGAAATTTGGTACTTTAAGTGCTGATTTTCAAAGAGAACTCAGATTTTGAAGTTAATTTCCAAGCAAATAGCACACCTTTCAAAAGTAACAATACTGTCACATGAAACATAAATGCATGAACATGATGTACCAAAAAATCCGTAGACTCCTATTTCTCTCATTTTCATCTAGAAAATTGGGAGAAAACAAAAGAACTACAACAAAATAAATGGAGATGAAAGGAGTCCAGTGCTTAGGCCTCATATTAATGTCATCTAGCCATTACTAAAAAGGCATAAACAAATTTTATCTATAGAAGTGGGTGGAGTTTCAGCGGATTCCTAAGTTTTCTAACACAGATTGCTGTGAATTTGGGTGGAGTTCCAGCGGATTCCTAAGTTTTCTAACACAGATTGCTGTGAATTTGAACTTTAAAAAATTTGAATAATCCCAAAATTTTTTTAGGCCTAAACCTGGGAATTTGAAGTCTTAAAAATTGAATAAGTGTATTAAAAATTGGGTGAATTTCCGAATAGAGTGATGAACTTTAATTGGGTTTCATTTTTTTCAGCCACAAAAAAGGTGTGAAATTGATGAATCTGAAATTGGAAGTAAAGAAAAAGCTGTGAAATTGAAGACAAAGCTGTGAAATTGGAAGAATTCCCAAAGAGCCCAGCCTTTTTCGAAATCAAAATTTGGGAAAAATTGATGCAACTCAGTAAAGAAGAGTGAGCAGAGGGAGGAAGAATACCTGCAAAGTTGTAGCCAGAATAGCCGTACCGGAAGAAGAAACTGGCTGAAACCGTGAAAACCATTCTTTTCTATAATACTCCACTGTGAAGAGGCTTGGATCGTGGGGCGGTGGGCGGCGAGAATGACCAATCCGTTTCATGGTTCGTGCTAAACACAGGAAGAAGATGGATATAACACCATAGACCAACACCATTCTTTCACAACTCTTCAAGGATTAATCGTGTAGCATTACATAATCCATATATATGGTTAATGTTTCTCAATATCAAAATCGTTAACCCATTTTTAAGATTATTTTGTAGTTTTGGATCTCCAAACATTTGATTTCATTTAAAATTTAATTGTTATTTAATTGTCATCAATAATTACATATGAATCGGCCTGACATGAAGAATCAAAACTCAGGCACACCATTTCATATTAGGGAATGCGGGATATGACAAATTCATTTACCATTTCTACAACCTCAAGCATGGTCCAATAGTGCCCTATCCTAAAAAATGAATAAATTTTCATACTCTCCAATAGGTTCAATTAGGATAAGTGAAGTCCACTATACTCTTCACAAAATAACTTGTGTCTAGAATTAATAATTTATGTGGAATTTTAAGGTCTCATCAATCACTTGTCTAAGTTTTTCATCTCTAACTTTAATTATCTAATCAGAAAAAATTTGTGTGTCTCTATCTGGGATAGAGGACGTAGAAGAATGTAATATCATATTCTTCGCTAACATATAAATTTTAAAATACGACCATAATTTTAAAGAATAGATGATAACACTCACAATTTTCTCTCTTGAAGTTTTGGGTAAAGCAGGAAGAGTTTGCCAAAAATCACCTCTGAGTACAACTATTTTCCCTTCGAGTCCTACTTTTTCCCATCCGAATTCAACTATTTTCCCTCCAAATGGTTCATTTCTAAAGTTTTTATTAGAGAAATTCATTACATCTCTCATTTTGTGATCCAGCACCTTAAAAATAAATCTATTCATCATACATGCTCCATCCCATATTATTAGACTTACTTGTTGGATTAGTTCTACTTTCGGACTCTGTTGATTGATGGCACACGTTATATAATTGCCCAAAGAGATTGAGAATCTCAAGTGTAATGTCATTCACCTATGTTCTTCCCCCATGAAAAACTAATGTTGTAATACCACTGGATGTGATGACATTCAAGACAATCTTATCATTTGACATTAGAGAAATAAACACTAATTTCCATAAAAAAAATATTTTTTTCAGTTCGACGATGACCATACATAAAAAAGAAACTTCCTCTTTCAGGTGTCACAACTTCCATTATCTCATCGTATAGATTGTGCTAATATTCATTCGTCGTAGATAAGTATCTCACAAGATCATATGCAAACTTTTCTTTTTCACTTTTATAATGCAAAACCATTCAAGCCCTTGATAGTATTCTCGTCAATATACAAAATGTTTTATCAAATTACAAATAATTATAATTTTGAAAATATATTTCTATTTGATGTGGTTGTAACTTGTAACTTAGTCTCGATCTTATTAGTCTCCATTCGGATTTAATAGTTTCATTTGACTTTTCTTGGTCAAATTTTGTATACTTTAACCTTGTTATATAGAAAAAAGGATTCTCTTCATGTTTAGTAGCTAAATAATAAATTTTGGAGTTCCGACCAACAAAATTGGAAATCTGTTCTCGTAGGCTCCGCAAAGAATATGGAAAATAATATAAATCACCAAAAAATAATGCTATCAATTTCCTTTTTAAATAAATTACTAATGATGCCCTCCCTTAAATTTACCAAATGAAGTGTGAGTACATCATCAATTACACAATAGTTTTCACAATTTCACCTATATACACTATAGAAGAAAAAAGAAAGGTATGCAAAGAGGTTCCCAAGAAGTTGAAGGAAAGATGACGATTTTGTAAAATAAAAAAAGATATATAAGGTAATATAAGTATAGAAGGAAACTTTTGGTAGTTACTAATCCATATATATATTACTCTGTATATATTTCCTAAACAAAACTAAAAAAAGTCACTCAAATAGAAGTAAGACAGAAATCTTATGCCCAGAATAAGAGTTTAATATTTTTATTTCCTAAATAAAGTTTACACAGTGACGTTATGGCACTGTATATTACCATTATATAATGTTTTTAGCACTATATAATAAAATATTGGTATTATAGTTAATATTTTGGAGATAAAAAATATGAAACTCATATTTTGGCACTTTCTCCATATTCTAATCTTATTTTAGTTTTTTTTCCCAAATAATTATAGTGGCACTTCGTAATCCGTATAGGTGGCGGATGATTTGTTAAAATGTTGCCATGTAGACTCTCCACTTATTGTAATTCTATGAGTTTAACTCTTAAATTTAATATATAAAGATAAAGATTGGCCTCAATATATGAAAAACATTTTTTGTTTATCTATAAATGCAATATCAATAATCTTTTTTAAAACGTTGTTTTGAAATATGAATTTTCATAAGATACGATAAGTATAAATATTGATACTAATGATCAAAATATTATATTGGAGAGCGTTAAAAGTTAAATGAGAAGATTAAATCTACTTATACAATGAGGAGTTTTAACATGGTCATTTTTTTTCAAGATGTGTAGCAACCAAACCCATTCTTTTTGTTTAGCATAAGACCACTAACCTAAATATAAAATTAATAAAATTCATTCAGAGAAGTAGGTGCATAATTAATTATTTCATAAAAATGGATGAATCTAAATCACTTTTTTATGCAAAAATATACTCCCTCTGTCCCTCATAGATCTTCTCATTAACCCTTTTTATTTGTCCACCATAGATCTTCTCATTACCTTTTTTAAGAATTAAAATATACTCCCTCCGTCTAGAAATATTCTTTTCGTGTTGACTTGACACGCTTATTAAGGAATAGTAAAAAAAATATAAAATTTTCAAAAATGCATATAGTATATACTTGTAAATCTCCTTTTATTATTAAAAAAGTACTAAAAAAGTAGATTTGTGATAAAATAGAAGGGTATTATTGAAATTTATCATTAAAAAGTATACTAAAAAAGGAAATGGGAAGAATATTTCCGGAAGGACCAAAAAGGAAAGTGGGAAGAATATTTCCGGACAGAGGGAGTATACCACAACTATCCCCACTTACTTTATTTATTACACCTCACCTACCTCATTTAATACCTTCTACCCATTTTCATTAAGGGTATTATGGTAAACTATCACATTTTTTCAACTCTTCTTAAAAACCACAAAAAGTCAAAATGAAAAGATCTTAAGGAGACGAAGGGAGTAATTCTAAATCCAAAAATAGAAAGTGTTCTCTACCCCCCCCATACGTATATATGGTAAATAAATTGGTATGTTTAAATAATTCTAAAAACTTTATTCATTAACTGTCTCAGTTTGCTGTCAAATGTTTTAATAATTATTTATATAAATATATAATGAATTGAAATATTAAAAAATTAGACTATAATCTCAAAATAAAAAATATGTTTGATAAAAAATTTCATTGGTCAAACATATCATTCGAAAAATGAACCGGGTGTTAAAAACAATAAAGTTACTAATTCTTAAACTATGTTTAATCAATAAAAAATAAAATAAATTAATGTCAAATCAATACTCTGTATGTTGATTAAAATTACCAACTCATTAAAATAATACTCCATAAATAGACAATAGACGATTTATTAAAAATGTCATATTAGCTCGTGACATGCCAATATCATTAAGCCAGAGTCTCAAATTTTATAATAAAAAGAAGGATTAGCCAATAAATGTCATTAGCAATTAATTGAAAGTTTTTTTTATAATTAACATTTATAACCTCTTAATTATAATTACTTTACATATACCCCGGAGTATCTCGTAAAAGTTTTTCATATGTGCAATAATTGGGAATGAATATTTGCTCTAATAAGATGTTTTCATACTTTAAGTGAAAATTGCCAAGTCACTTAAGTCATCAAATGTGGCTGATGACGTGTAAAAAAATTTGCCAAGTAGCCTGCCACATGTCGAATTTCTAGGAATTTAACTCCCAAATATTATATATAAAGGATATTATTATTATATTATATATATTAGGGATATATATATATATATATATATATATATATATATATATATATAGATTTTGGTTCAGGTGAGAATGCAATCTTATGAAAGAAATAAGAATGAATCTGGTGCTTTAGATTGTAAGATCTAAGGGTCAGGATTGCATCAAAAATTAGGTGCACCAAATTGATCTAAAAATGCATCATGTCGAAATGCACCAAAATCCTTCAAAAATGCACTATCCCAAAATCTGAGTGCAGGATGCAATCTGAGCCGCAAGATGCATCAAATCCAAAAGCTAGATTTTATTCTTATTTCTTTCACCAAGGTGCATTCTCACCTGAACCGCCCCCTATATACCCCTATATATATATATATATAGGGTGCGGTTCAAGTAAGAATGACTCACAATGAAAGAAATAAGAATAGACAATAGGCATTGATCTTGTAAATCTAACGGCTCCCATTCATGCAAGAAAAAGTAATTGAGATTGACTATAATTAATGTGGCAGGCCAATTTTAACGTAAACATAATGGAAAAGGGCATATTAGGGAAAACACTTGCCACATCATCCACGATTTTAGCACAATCTTGCGTATTAAATTGTGTTTCCATTAAATGGCCACATCACACCCATGTATTGAGCACAATACTACGTACTCCGTATGCTTTAAGTTAGGATAATAAATACTACCTCCGTCCCCTGTATTTGTCCACATTCGACTTTTGGAACTGTTCATCTAAGCACTTTGACTCATCAAATTCTCTCAATGTGTAAGCCTAAATATAGTCATGTGTGATCTTGTTTGATTTGTCTTAACATATAGATTATTAATATATAATTTTTATAATTTTTTAATATACAAATTACAAGATAAAATGGATTAAAGAAGTGCATTGGATGGTGTGTAAAAATGAAAGTGGACAAATACAGGGGGACGGAGGGAGTAAGAAATATTTGCACTAAATAGTACTAAAAATTAAATCATTTCCCTAAATAGCACTTAAACTATTTATTCCCTAAATAACACTTAATAATGCCCAGTGATAGCGAATATTTACTTGAATAATGACTAATGCATAATGACTACAAGTGCGAAGAAAAACACATGTGATGCTATTTAGGGAAAGTCATTATGTTTTAGTATTATTTAAGTAAATTCCCCAATAAATAAATATACCTTTAGAAATCTCTTGTCGAAATCTTGCCAAAACACCAATATCGAACGTAAATTTTTGATATTATCTTCTCACATTTCAAAGTAAAAAAATTAAAATTTATCAAAGCTCGTCTTTTTTCTCTAACTAAATAAATAAATTAATACTACCTCCGTCCCACTCTCTTTGTCCACTTTTGACTTTTGGAACTATTCATCTAAGCACTTTGACTCATCAAATTCTTTCAATGCGTAAGCCAAAATATATTCATGTGTGATCTTGTTTGATTTGTCTTAACATATAGATTATTAATATATAATTTTTATAATTTTTTAATATACAAATTACAAGATAAAATGGATTAAAGAAGTGCATTGGATGGTGTGCCAAAAGATAAGTGGACAAAGAGAGTGGGACGGAGGGAGTATATGTATATTTTAGGATGTGCGTATGATTCAAATCTTGTGTAATTAGATTCTTTAATTTGTTTAAAATCAAGATATGCTGGTCTTTTTTATTGTAATTATATTCTTTAATTTGTTTATTAGTAAATTATGACTTCAGAGAGACTTTGTATGCGACGAGAAAAGCTGAGAATGCACTATATTTAACCTAATTTTATGTTGTGAGATTGAATGTATTGTGATGTTTGACGGATGCAATCTCCTTTGCCATTTTGTTCTCAAACTAATTAGGGGCAATTTTTTTAAAATGAGTGTTTCGGGTAGTTGATCAATTTGTGGGTTTTAACTTATGTAATCTAACCGCCCTTGTGTGCTATACCTAAATCTATGAATGCATTTCGAATAACAAAAATTTGTTATAAGGAATTCAATGGTTGAAATACGCACTCTAATCTTAAGATGATTAACCATTATCCGATAATGCATTGTCTTGATTCTAAAAATGCACCGTTACAGACACATAGCCTCGATTTATTGGTTAGACTCTTATAACAATAAATTCAGACATGAATATTGTATTGCCGCACTCCTACACTTGTTACAAGTTTTACAAAACAAGATGTGACATTTTTTCTTTTATCAATGAACAATGAGAACAAGCGAATAAACAAAATTTTTTGAGAGAATGTGATTATAACAATGTAATCCATTATGGGATGGAAGAGTATATAATGACTACATGTCCTCTAAGTTCACTTGTTGTGCAACTTGGAATGATTTTAATGCACCAAAAATGTTCTGTTTTTGCATTGTTCACTTTCAGAGTATAATTTGTCTATAATTTGCAAAGACATGAGGAAACTACTACCATTAATTATCTAGGATGAAAATAGAACTCTCCTTGTCTGAATTTAAGCTAACAACTGTTGTTTAATATGTTCGACTGAAATTATTTTTAATTCAATATACTTGAAAATTATTGTTAAACCAAAGAATAACATTAGCATCATGACTAAAGAAAAAAATTCTTATACATTATAATTTTACTCATATATATATATATATATATATATATATATATATATATATTACTCATATTCAACATATATATTATCCATTAGTCATACTCTTTCCCCTCAAATGCACCACAGAAGCATAATTACATAATTTTTATAAGATCATAATGTGGGTGTACTATGTAAGCATTCTTTATCCAATTTATCACTTTCAGAGAAAATTGTGAACAAACAAATTCAACAGTGCATATGTATATCTACTGCAAATTTGTGCACTAACAACTATACTAAACTGCAATATCCCTTAAAAAAGTTAATTTGTTTAAGGAACACAAAAATGGTTCTTGGGATGTCCACTGCCTCCTCTTTTATAGCCCATCTCCCTTTTCTGTCTTGATTCAAAGTTGGTCACTACATATCATAATAGACCAAACGTTAAGAAAGGTCATTTGAACCTTTTCCAGTAAAATAAATTTTTAAGATATGTAAAAATAACATTATACACTACACAAACAAAAATGTATTCCTACTATGATTCAAAAAATGACGCTTCATATTGATGTTAAACCTTTTTTTAGTAAAATATATTTCTAAGATATGCAAAAATAACATTATGCACTACACAAACAAAAATGTATACCTACTATGATTCAAAAAAAGACACTTCATATTGACGTTAAAAGAGGAAGATAAATTATATATTTGTTGCGGAACGTTGCAGCTAGTATAAACTAGGATGCATAACTGAAGGTCCACACTGCAATACACTAAAATTTCTATACCAATTTCAAGTTAAGCACTAGTGCTCCATTTGAAACACATAAAGTTAATAGCAGCATTTAGAAATCAATGGAGTAACTCATCATGCTAAATAGTATTGTGTTAATATAAAAATTGAAAAAATAGTTAGAGTATATTTCTGCTATTGAATGTTGCAGCTACTATAAACTGGAATGCACCACTAGAGGTCCGAATTGCAACACAAAAATATAAATTAAATTACCTGATGGACATCACATACATTCTTATGTATTTCTTTCTATCCAAAGCATGCTTAGATATCGAAGTTTTGTATGAGTTTGTGGAACTTCAGTGTAAACCTCTTCTGCTTTCCCTTTTATGTGTATATTTTTGTGGATTCAGTTTCTTTAAATACCCCAAGAAAATCATAGAGCAACCACATTTCCCTCCAGCAAATAAAAGCATGCATCCAACGCATCAATCTAACAAGAAAAAATATAAATTCAAACAAAATTGTACCTTATGGTGCTACAGTATTAAAAATATGTTGAGCTCTGTGATCCTTTTGGGCTATTTCGAGCAGCGCGCATCTTGGAAAGTTCCTAAATTGTGATTCTTCTCGTTTTTTTGGGGCTCCAAGAGACCTAGCACGATGGAAGAAGAATTTAAATTTTCTAGAGTAGTAGACCTAGCCTATAGAAGATTTATTATGTAGAAACAACCAACACAGTCAAAATAAGGACAAAAATTAGACACAAAAAAGAATGCTATTGTGAAAAATTCCAAACGAGCAAAGAGAAATACCTAATTTCAAAGTAGAATCCATTGCAATATGCTAAGAGAACACTACAATGCAAGGTGATTGCGAACGATGCCTATGAACATACCGATTAAGGATTGAAACTCGAGAAAATTAATACAACAAAAAAGGAATTAATATTTTGGAGAATAAAAATTGAATATACCCAATTAAGGATTGAAACCCTCCAAAAATATACAGAGTTTAACAAAAAATAAGTTTATGATTTAGAGACTAAAAATCGAACATACTTGATTCGGTTGTGGAATCCATGGGAGATGTTTTCCTTTAACAACGATGAGATAATGAGAATGATTGGAAGAGAAGAAAAAAACTACAAGAGAAAAGGGTGGAGATAGATCGCAAATGTTACGGAGAGGAAGTCTGATATAAAAGGAGATATACATTATCCAAAAAGCAAAAGCCCCAAAATACCCACAAGTTGGAACGGATGGAGCTTCGTGATTGAGCCGGATCCAAAGGTGGTGAGGGATTCTTATTTCTTTCATTACATGTCATTCTTATTTGAACCAAAACATATATATATATATATATATATATATGTATGTATGTATGTATATATATAGAGTTTGGTTCAAATAAGAATGAAATCTAATGAAAGAAATAAGAATAAATAGTAACCATCCGATCTTGTTCTCCAGCAATTCTCCTTCCCACTTATCGCAAGGGCATTTTTGGTTTTTTCATCCCAATTCCGTTCCTGCCTTATCAACTGCTCTTCCTCTCCCCAAAATCAGCGCACCATTTTCTCTCATTTCATTCACAATTTTCCTTATCTACACATGCCACCCTTCAATGTTTGGTTCCCGTCATCTTAATAGAAGCAACAGTTTCTCTCTCTAGGAGTTGTGTCTCGGCAGTGTTCTCGTAACACTATTCATACCCAGCCTTCACCTTGCAATTCCTTCTTGATTTGCAGCTCAATTCTCGATGTTTTTGGAGCCCTGGAACCGAATCCAACATAGGCTTCCTCTTTAGGGTTCCATTCGTTGTTCTTGGGGCTGGACTAGGCATGAATCAAAGGTCAACATCTCGCAGTTACTGTTCATCTTCGACTTTGAAGGGTTGATCAAGCTCAATTGAAGTCTAATTTGTGAGGGATTATGAGTGACTTGCGCTACTCTTTCATGGTCTAAGGATGGAAGTCATTTTCGTTTGAATAATCCTTTGATTTGAGAAAAAATTTAGATTCCCTAGCACTGTTCACAGCGAGGGGTTAGAGTCCATAATTCACAAGTTTTTTGCTTGTTTTGCTCCAATTTTTTTTTGAGGTTTTTGGTCGGCTTTATGTGGACTTGCATCTACCATTGTTGAATTTTTTATTCAACAAAGATGTTTCATTTCTTTAAATTCTTGAAATCATGCAGTACCCTAAATTGGTTTGCTATTATTAGGACTACTTTAATTTGCGTGTTGGAGGTTTGAAGGAGCAAAACTGACTAGTCTCTTAATATGATTATGGCTTTTATTTGCAGGCTCAATGCCCGGGGTGTATTTTTCCAGGAGATGTCATTTTTATTGTATTGTAATGCACTTTGGGTTTTTGTTACCACACTACACTACCAGCTTTGTATTCACTTTATTCATGGGTTGACTGTCTTCCTTAGCATGAATGCATATATAATATGTTTGAGTGCATATTCACATAATCTTATAACATTGAATTTCTTGTTGTCAAAGTTTAATGAACAAAGTATGTGTGAGATTTTTTATTATGCATATCAATATCCAGGTAATGCAATTATATGAGAAGACAATGCATTCTCATAATTGCAGTGAAATTCATCTATCTTGGAGCTCCTACCAGTTGGGGCAGCAGCTGTTGCGGACATGGTCGACCGGTGCTGGCCCGCGGATCGGGTGCGTTGCCGATTACCCGGTCGAGCTCAGGTCACAGGCCTTGGAGCTCACTAACCTCACACCCAAACCCGCTCCTGGATACCCGGGCCTCATTTCGTCCGCAGCCCGTGCCTCATCAGTCCCACTCTCATACTTTTTACTCCCTTAAAACCAAATAAAAACTCGCTTTTTCTCCGTCGTCATCCCCGGCCTCCACATATGTTTTGAAGCTGTTGTGTACTTTTTTTCCTTGTGTTTAATTTGTTGTGGCTGCATGCATGTTCCTGCTCCTGGGAAGTGAGCAGAGGTTAATTAATTAGTACTGTAGTAGTTGTCTCAGGGTGCACGCAGAACGGTTTGTTTCCGGAAGCACTTTTGTTTTTCAGCAAGCTGGTTCTGGAGGAAAGGAAGACGGGGAATGCGAATAGACCAAACCAGACTTCTGTAGTGTGTGCGCTTTCTGCCGGTGGCCATGGTGGAATGCTGCAACTGGGAAAGTGCATCCATGGGTATATGCTCAGGACCGGGCTTCCATATGATTCATTCACATCAAACGCTTTGATCAATATCATGGCATAAATATGATGAATCTATATATTCTAAAGATGTATTTTCCCTACATCTCGAAAAAATAGTGATTCATACATACATACATACATGCCCATATGAAAAATATTTACCAGTTTCATGCCATGATGGCTAATGTTTTTACTTGACATTAAGCATTGCCAAACTTTTTTTGCACCAACATTACGCTAGGCATCTTGGTAAGATTAATAAATACTTTGTGTCAACATGAACTACTTTATGAAACTCGTGTGCTGGATTAAAATGGCCTGCTACATATCACAAAACATAGTGTTTGTTCTGGATTATAACTACCATCTCCCACTATACAAGTGTGTTCTAATCGAAATAGCAGCGCTCAAAAGAAACCTGTTTATTTCTAATTGTGTTCACTAAAAGATATGAATAGAACGGATAAACTTTAAGCAGAAGTGCATCCTCGGACATAGAGTGATGCATTTAATCTCCCAAAGTCATGCATTTAGTTTGATCACTGCAAAACTATAAAAAATGGTTATGGCATCCAACTATAGCCATAATCCACTCTACTACTACTACTACATATCTAAGATGAGATATAATATAAAAAACAACCAACTAAAGACTATCAATATTCGTTATTTTTGTCATAACTCCATCAGCTTAACCATTCTCTTTTGCAATTGTATGTTCAAATCCTTCATTTTGCCTACTTTCTCCTCAACAACCGTAGAGGTATACTTGGTTCATAGAGCAATCATCACCTTGTCTTCCTTCATCATCACACAATTCTAGATTTTCAAACCTCGTCTCATGTATGTCTCATGGTAGCGAGTACCTAATTGTGTATTCTCATTATAACTCTCCAGGATAATGCTAGACGTCTAGTGCTTTGCAATATCACCTTTCTACCTTTGTTGTGCATCATATCCCTCTCCTAGGGCTGGACACGGTACTGGTTCGGTACCGTCACCGGAAACGGTACCGCCGGTACCGAGCACCGTAACGCACATCGGAACGGCGAAACGGTTCCGAGAACCGGCACCAGTACCGCCACATCCGGTCTCGGTTCCGGTGCCCCAAATTCGTTACCGGCACCGCCGGTACTGGTACCGGTTCCGGTACTGGTTTATTTTTTTATTTTTTTTATTTTTTTGCTCCATTTTGCTCTCTAACGGATACCTGGCGGTTATGGCAGTCCGGAAAAACACCTAAGGTCGAGGCATCCCGTGGAGTTTGCCAAATACGAGGCAAAAAAGAAGGGACGACAAGAAGTGCAATCCCAAATTTCTCGGTTTGCTAGCAGAGGTAAGGGCGGCCTTTTTGCTTATAGCGACGAGCAAAATAAGCAAAAAATGGCCGAAATGATTTGTGAAGAAAATTTGCCATACATGTTTTCTGAGAAACTTGGTTTTATTGATTATTGTCAACAGGCATTAAACCCTCAAGCATGAGGTTTTTAAAGAAAAACAATTAAACGAGAAATTATTCGTCAGTATAAAAATGGAAAAATAAATTTGGCAAATTTTTTTCTTAATTTTAATTCTCGTGTTGCTATTTGTTCTGATATTTGGGGTGAAACATATCATAATTTGTCTTATATGGGTGTTACTTGTCATTGGATAGATAGTGATTGGATTATGCATAAACGTGTTCTTGCATTTCGTGATTTCAATGAACAGCATACTGCTGAAAATATTTTCCTATTGATTCAGAGTATTCTGCGGGAATACAACTTACCTGAGAAATTTTAATTGAGTATTACTACAATTGTTTTTTAGATGAAAATAGTTATTACTACAGTCGTTTAGTAGAATGGAAAAAAGAAAGAGATAATGCTGTAACTTTTTTTGAGAATTTGTTTGAGGAATATCAAGGGTTATACGACACTGTACAAGAAGAAACAGCACCACCTCCGCCCCCGAAATCAAAAAAAGGTTTTGCCGGAATAGTCGGTGGTCTTCTTGCAAAGAAAGGGAAGCGTGCTCATTCTTTGACGAGTTCAATTGGTACAACAGTAAGCTCGCACAACGAACTTGCTATGTACCAGGGTGTGCCATGCGATTACGATGACGACGAAGTGGATTTTGACGTGCTCGGATGGTGGAAGCGGAACGAACACATGTTCCCATGTCTCGGCATGCTAGCAAGACAAGTGTTATCCGTTCTAGTATCAACCGTAGTAGTTGAATGAGAATTCAGTGCTGGCGGCAACATTCTAACCGACTATCGAAGTTGTCTTAGCGCTGAATCTCTTGAAACACTGGTTTGCAACCAAGATTGGCTCTTGGCAAGACGTCGAGCTCAAGAGGCTTCGTACCAACTCGAATCGGAGCATTACATGAATGCAACAAGAGATGGAAGTCCGAGTTCTGAAGAATAATTTATAATTTTTTTATGTTAAATTGTTAATGTAACTATGTAATTAGTTTTTTTAGGTGAGCGATATATAAGCTCCTTCGAGGGTTTCTTTACGGTTCTTTACCTCGTCGCTTTTTTTGAACCGTCAGGATATTAAATGTGGTTGTTCTTCAGTTAGTGTATTACTCATTTAAAATATTTAAATAACAACTACATTTTTAGATTTTTTTATTTCATTCTTTCCTTAAACAATTGCAAATTTATAATTTTATACTTTAAAAATTTTAAAAAAAGCAAAAAAAAATAATATATAGGGGGGCCGAAACCGGCCGGTCCGGTACCGGAACCGGTACCGGCCGGCACGGTGACGGTTCCGGTGACATGGGGACGAGCATGTGACGCTGCACATTATTATAAAACCATTAACACATATTTTCATGGAATGCACATTTAGATAAAACTAAAATAATCCATCACAAATTCTTTTTCAAGTCTTCACACATTCACCTCTAAACCATAGAGCATTACATTTTTATTAAACTACACTGCATCCCATCATTCAACTACTATAGTGCACCACAAGTTTGGTGGTTTGCATTACCAAAAATTATATATATCTCCCGTAAATTTTTTATTCCAACAATGATGCATTTTTACTTTTAATAAATAACCCAGCCACAACATAAATGACATTTGCAACAACAGTGCATTCAAAACTACCATGCACTGCATTTTCTCTTGATGCGGCTACACACCATGAAATCCTAAAATATCAGCTCAAAAAAAACCCTGTAATCACATACATTTTTAAAATTCTCAAATTCAAATTTCATCTAAAATAAAATCATTGGTGATGAAATCTGAAAAACAAAAGGAAATAAATGGTGTATGGACCATCCATTCAAAAAATAATTAAATTTATGCAACAAAAAAAGTCAACATACCTAAAGACAGTGCATCATCGATGCATCTCTCTACGTTTTCATCATCATCGAGCAGAGGCGATCTGCAGAAATTTTTATTTCTCTTCCATGATTGTCTTCTTCTCCAACAAGATTTCTTGCCCAATTGAAAGAAATCAAGGAAATCGCCGGTGTACTCGCACTGTAGGGAAGTAAAGAGTTCTATTCTGGGCATGCTCCATAATAAATGGGATAATAAAGACCCCTTCTTATTTTCAATTTTCAATGCCAATTTCCGTTCCTTTTTTGCCCCTATACAAGATTATCAAGATATTTAATTACACCCTAATTATTACTTTCTGTTGGAATGCATGAGTTCAACCCTTTCTGTGTTGTTAAGTGTTGACTCACAGGTTTTGATAATTGACAAACACAATTTATTCAAGTCAAGATCAAAGTGCTACAACGACAAACACGAAGACTTGAAGTGCCATTCCTTGAAGTATTCAAGAAGGTGCACAGGATTTTATTGGAGTCCGAGACGCGTTCGGAGCGCCTAACGGAGGACTCGGAGGAGTAGAAGATTTCCGAAGACTTTTTATTTTATTGAGTCGTAGGAATTTTTGTAAGGATGACAAAAATATCTTCTCTCCAAAATTATTTTTATGAGAGTTAAAATAAAAATTATATTTATTTTTG
>OOIL02002583.1:1988191-2047089 GCA_900332095.2 Cuscuta campestris
GAGGTTGAAGAAGATTGTTCTTCTTGTTGTTCAAGGCTTATGTGATTTAAGTCTTGGTTGTGAAGTCTTGTAGAGGGCATATCTACGAGCGGTTGTGTCGAGGCTTGTGGGATTCAAGTTCTCGAGTTGTAAACGGTTTGTTAAGCACCCGTAAGCTTAACGGAAGTAGTGGTAGCTTCGAGAGAGTCTCTCGGGGAACTGGACTAGCCACGAGGTGGTGAACCAGTATACATCGGTGTGTTCTTTCCCTTCTCTATTTTATTTCCGCTGCACTTACGTTTATATTTTTTAATCCTGCGAAAATCGGTAAACATTCTCAACAACTCTATTCACCCCCCTCTAGAGTTGCACGCCTTGTCTAACACTTTCCTATTACACACAAGACTCTATAATTGCTTCTCAACCACACGATGCACTATATCCAATGAATGTGAATCATTCTTATTTCTTTCATTGAGACTCATTCTTAGGGCTGTAAATGGATAGCCAAAAATCTTATTACCGTCCGCATCCGTATTCGTTTAAAGAGGAAATATCCGCATCCATTTTAAATGGATATTATCCGTTTCCGATTAAGGATATCCGATTACTAAACGGATACGGATTTGGTAATTGTATATCCGATCTGTTTAAAATCCGATCCGAATATGCATTCGTTTAGATAACCGTTTATCCAAATATCCGATCCGTTATATATAGTTTTCCTATTTTTTATGTTTATATTTTGTTTCTTTATTGATATTTCAGAGTATCAGAAATTTTTATATACAAAATAAATGTGTAGACACATAAAAATATGTGCAGACATATAAAAATATGTGTATATGTGTGCCGTGTATATCTTTTTATCATATAAGTTATCGTAGAATATCATAAATTATGAAAACAAAGAAAATAATTATCCCATAACAGATTATAGTTGATTTAATAATAGTTTGACTTTAATTTAATTTAAAATTAAAGTATTGTCTAATTCGATTTTAAAAATTGGAAACGGATACGGATATATCTGATATCCGACGGATGCGGATACGGTTTTTGATTTTTAGTATCCGTCAAGATCCGTATCCGAATTCGGTATCCGACAAAAATAAACGGATATGGATTTGGTAATGGCACATCCGATCCGATTAATATCCGTTTACACCCCTACTCATTCTTACTAGAACCAACCCCTATATATATATATAACTCTAAACCACAAAATATCCTCCAAACAGATTAATCCCTACCACCTGGGTAGGAACTTCCAGCCCATAAGCCACCTAGCTTTTGCTCATGATCTCATAATTTTCCTGAAC
Source organism: Cuscuta campestris (assembly GCA_900332095.2). Taxonomy (NCBI): domain Eukaryota; kingdom Viridiplantae; phylum Streptophyta; class Magnoliopsida; order Solanales; family Convolvulaceae; genus Cuscuta; species Cuscuta campestris. The sequence continues at coordinate 1,989,493 of OOIL02002583.1, forward strand.
TCAAGCACCACTAATCTCAACAGATTCATCACTTTCCTAAAGGACTATGAGATGGCCTCTGGGTAAGCTATCAACTCCATCAAAAGCCAATTCTATCCCCCCACCAAAACCACCCCCTCTCAGTCTAACAAGATGGCCTCTACCCTTAACATGATGAAAGGTTCTCTCCCTTTCAGATACTTGGGCACCCAAATCCATAAAGGCATCAACACACTCACCTACTGCAGTGACATCCTTCAACACTTTGACAACAAACTCAAGTCCTGGTACAACAACCATCTCTCCCAAAGTGGGAGGATGAGTTCCCCCATCATGCTCATCTCAAAATTTCCTTGCATGAGGGTTGAGAACTTGGTGCAGAGATCTTCCTTAGTTGAGCCAAATATGATGTTGTCCACATAGATTTGGACTAATAAGAGATCTTCTCCATCTTGTAGTTTGAACAATGTCTTGTCAATGACTCCTTTGGTAAATCCATTGTCTATAAGAAATTGAGACAATGTATCATACCAAGCTCTTGGTGCTTGTTTGAGTCCATACAGTGCCTTTTTGATTCTATACACTTGATCTCCCTTAGTGTGTAACTCAAATCCTGGAGGTTGTTCCACATAGACTTCTTCCTCGAAGTTTCCGTTGAGAAACGCGCTTTTGACATCCATTTGATAGACTTTGAAGTCCTTATGAGCAGCAAAGGCTAGAAACAGCCTTATAGCTTCAAGTCTAGCAACTGGAGCGAAGGTTTGATCAAAATCTATACCTTCTTCTTGACAATATCCTTTTGCAACTAACCGGGCCTTGTTTCTAACAACAACGCCGTTTTCATCCATCTTGTTCCGGAAGACCCACTTTGTCCCAATGACATGTTGATGAGTAGGTCTGGGAACAAGTTTCTAGACATCATTTCTGGAAAATTGGTTGAGTTCTTCTTGCATTGCATTGATCCAATCGGAATCAGCTAGAGCTTCTTCAATATTCTTTGGTTCCACTTGTGAGATGAAACAAGCAAGCATAGCTTCTAGATTCTGTTGGGCACTCCTTGTGCGAACGCCAGATTGAATATCTCCAATGATCTGTTGAGGAGGATGATCCCTTAACCAACGAAGATTGTGTTGATTGGGATTGACTGGTTGATCTAGTTCAGCTTCTGGTTGAAGAACAGAAGTTGTTGGTGTTTCCAGATGGATTGGCACTGAGTCTCCATTTCCGGAATTGTCGCTGTTTGAGAGATCCGGAATATTGGAAGGCTGGCCAAAATTTCCGGTAGGCTCAACATTGTCTGAATCCGGATTTCTCTATGAAGTTTTCAGTGGTAGACTTCTGAATGGAATGAACTCCGTAGGCTTCATTCTATCTCCTTCATTGACTTCTTCATCCTTGTCTGATAGATCCAGAACCTCATGATCATGTTTTGATGGCTTGTCAACCACATGTTTTTCATCAAAAATAACATGTATTGACTCTTCAGTGATCATGGTTCTTTTGTTGAAGACTCTGAATGCCTTGCTCACCATGGAATATCCTAGGAAGATGGCCTCATTTGATTTCTCATCAAAAGTGTTTAGATGATTCTTCCCATTGTTTAACACAAAGCACTTGCTTCCAAAAATATGGAAATATGATATATCAGGCTTTCTCCCGTTCCAAAGTTCATAGGGAGTTTTGTTGTGCCTTTTATAAATCATACTCCTATTTTGAGTATAGCAGGCTGTGTTAACAGCTTCAGCCCAGAACCTCTTTGGCAAAGAAGCTTCAGCTAGCATTGTCCTTACTGCTTCCTTCAAGGTTCTGTTCCTTCTTTCAGCTACACCATTCTGTTGAGGCGTCCTTGCTGCGGATGTCTGATGAAGAATTTCGTTTTCTTCGCAGTAGTGAATGATGATTTCATTCAGGAAGTATGTGCCTTTGTCAGATCTGATCTTCTGAATGGTCTGACTTGCTTGGTTTTGAATCAGCTTCATGCAGTTGGTGAGTTTCCCTTGAGTCTCCTTCTTGCTGTTGAGGAAGACTGTCCACGTGTATCTTGAGTAATCATCAACTACCACCAGGACATATTTCTTTCCACTTAGACTTATTGGTGTAACAAGGCCAAATAAGTCCATGTGAATAAGACTTAATATCCTTGTAGTTGAGGGTGCCGGTTTTGCCTTGAAAGTAGACTTGACTTGCTTTCCTTTCTGGCAAGCATCACAAATGCTTTCCTTCCTGAATACAGCTTTGGGAAGACCTTCTACTAACCCTTCTTTGGACAGCTTGTTGAGAGTTTTGAAGTTGAGATGACTCAACCTCTTATGCCAAAGCCATAGAAGGTTAGTGTCACTTTTGCTGATTAGACATGCTTCCTTGACATTGTCCCACATTACTTCATAGATGTTTCTGATTCTATTCCCAGTGAGAATGACTTCATTTGTGGAGATGTTTTTGAGAGATGCCTTGTCCTTGCAGAATTCGAAGGAGTAACCTTTGTCACAAAACTGACTTATGCTAAGATGGTTATAATTGAGACCTTCAACATAAGATACAGCTTGGATGGTTAGTCCCTTGTACACCAGATTTCCTAGCCCTTTAGTAAGGCTGAAATCATTGCTTCCTCCAAAAGTAACTCTTGGACCATCATAGGGAATTAGATTGCTCAAAAGGCTCGCATCACCCGTCATGTGTCTTGAACAGCCACTGTCTAAGTACCAGACACCTGGGTATTACTTAGTGGCATCCTGCATTAGGAAGAGGAAGATTTTGGTACCCAATTCAGTTTGGGTCCGGAATAGTTAATGGTGTGTGTCCCTACTTCAAGTTTGAAATTGCAGGGAATTTTCCTTGCAGCTCTAAACTTGTTGGGATTGTAATCATAGTTGTAGGCATAGAATTTCCTACGTGCAGGAGGTGCTATTTCCTGTTTCCTCCTAGCAAACCTAGGTTGATAAGACCTATAGTTTTGTCTAGGTTGTGCATAGTGTGACCTGTGACGGTTATAAGCATACTTAGGTGGCACAAATAGTTTCTAGGGTGGAGGGTGACTATATCTTGGCATAGTTCTCCACTCTGAATTTCTTGGAAAACTCCTATCTACCCCATAATGAGTATAGACTCGTGTATAGTGGGGGTTAGAAGGTTTTCTTCTGAAATTATTTCCTCTTTGAGGTCTGTCCAGCTTCCTATAGTTCTTAGGAGGGACTACCTTTTTGGGAACTTCTGTTGGTTTCTCCTTTTCCTTTCCTTTCTGCTTATTTGGTTTGGCAGTAGGTTTAGGAGGGATGAAAGTTGTTCTCCCTTTCCTTTTGGAACTAGAGGGGTCAAACCCAAGTCCTTCACGACCCTTTTGTTTGGTCGTTTCAAGAAGCTTGTCCACTGCTTCTTTGGACTTAAGTATCCCTAGCTCTTTGTTAAGGGATTTTACCTTTTTAGAGAGAGATTCATTTTCAGTCTTGAGTTGAGTGATCTCATTCAGTTGACTTTTCCGACTTTCAGTCAACTTGAGATTCTCTTCACTCAATAGTTTGTTCTCCTCTGTTAAGGATGAATGTTTGAGATTTATTTCCTCAAAATCTTCCATCATCTTTTTGAACTGGTCAAAAAGATTTTCAGAAGTTGGTATGCTTTCATAAGAAGATGAGCAGGAGGTTTGTGAAGTTACCTCTTGATCAGCATCATCTTTGGCCATTAGGCAAAGAGTGTCATCTTCTGACATAGTCCACCTATCCTCATGGTTGGACTTCTCAACTCTGCGCTCCATGCAGACGAGGGCTTCTTCATCCGAGCTTGAGCTGGATGACTCGTCACTTTCAGCAGCAATCATTGCCTTCTTTTTCTTCTCGTTCCTCTCTCTTTCTCCGTACTTCTCCACCTTTGGGTACGGGCATGCTGACTTCCAGTGACCAGGCTTCCTGCAGTTATAACATAAATAAGATTCAAGAGGGGAATCACTTACCTGTGGCTTTCCCTTGGATGGCCTTCTGACTAAGTCAGCCTTCTTGAAGAACTTCTTGAACTTCCGGAATTGTTTGACCATCATGACAAATTTCTCATCGTAGTTCTCCATTTTTGAGCTTGACGGCTGGCTGGAGGAAGGTTTGTCACAGTTTCTTGTGCCTGTCCCTTCACTTGATGGGACTCTTGGAGTTGTCATCAATGCCGTAGGGAAGGGAGTGACTTGTTCTTCCTTCTTCTTCTTCAGCTCGTGCTCATAGGTTCTGAGCTCATCAAGGAGACCTTGGACAGTGTAGTTTTCCAGGTTTCTTCCTTCTTCCATGGCTGTGGCTTTGGTGTACCACTCGGTTGGAAGTGATCTCAGCAACCTTACATTCTTTTCTTTGGGAGAAAGAACGTGGTTAAGTGATGCAAGATCATTTAAGATTTTGTGGAATCTTTCGTCCAATATATCAAATGATTCTCCGGGAAGCATTTTGAAGCTTTTGAACTTCTCAAGCAGGACCTCTATCTTCTGCTTTCTTAAGTCCTCTGATCCCTCACATAGCTTCCCAAGACCTTGCCATATCTCCATGGCAGTCTTGAGATGCTTAATCTTGGAGAAGGTGATGGGATCAAGTGTCTTGAAGATGGCTGCTTTGGCGACGTTGTCCAGATTGTGCTTTTTGCAATCTCTATCATCCCATTTTTCTTTGGGCTTTGGAATGTACTGGACTACATCTGGAGTTGCTGGCTTCCTCTCAGGATTCTCCATTTGGATTTTCAAGGGTCCATCCTCAAGCACCATCCACATGCAGTCATGTAGAGCGTAGAGATGTGCTTCCATCATGATCTTCCAATCATCATAACCTAGAAGAGAAACTTGGGCAAACCGTGATCCATATTGTTCACCATTTTGATCGCTTCTCGTTAATCTAAACGTAGATAGTGAGAAGTTTGCTCTGATACCAATTGGTGGTCCCAAAGTGGTGAGATACAAAGTCTAGAGGGGGGGGGTGAATAGACTTTGTTACAAATTTAAAACTTTTTCGTTTCTTTTGAAAACGTGAAAATGAGTGTTAATCTAGAGTTCTTGTGAACTTTAGATTGTGTGCGGAATTTGGTGGGTAGAGTGAGCAGTAATCAATATGGATGGGTTAGTTTTCACAGTTAATATAATTGCAAGTAAAAATAAAGATAAGAGAGAGAGACACGCAAACTTTTACGAGGTTCGAAGGTGGGGTAATCCTTCTACGTCCTCAAAATCCACTATGTAGTTGGTTGTTGAATAATGAACTAACAATTACACTTGTGTGAATTTCTGCACGGTATATCTTTGCAAGGCCAATGTTGCTACTGCACTCGTGCTGGCTTTGTTGTTCCTTCGAAGGTCACGCTTCTTCAACAACTGCAAGGTCCGAACAATAGGACTTGCAAGACCAACTTGTAAGGAAGTTGACCTACCCCCTTTCAATCAATAAGTTTGATCAAAAGTTGTATCCTTCAACGTGGTGTGGTGCTTGAGGCAAGGAAACCTTCAAATGTTTACACTATAGCTCTTTGGAAGGAGGAGAAGTTTGCTTCTGGATAAGGAGTTTAGAAATCTCTCTTTATCAAGTTTTTTAGGCTAACTGTGAATGAGATAGCTTTGTTATTAGAGATTGCTTCGTTGTGGTTGTCTATCTCATAAATCGTTGTTGTATCTCATCGTGTCTTCTCTAGTCTTCCGAGGATGCTATTTATAGCTAGATTGGATAATATATCCGTTGAATCATAATAGACTATCCGTTGCATTTGCTGGCTTCAATTTTGAATGAAGATTTGTGATTTGAAGATGGGTGTTTTGGACATACCCAATTTGTTGAGAAGGGATTCCGTTTTCCACAGAATCCGTCTTTTAACTGTTGTTCAAGAATTCTGGACTGTAGCACTTTACTCTGTTTGTCTTCTAGTGCTTGTTTAGGAACTCTGGACAGGTTCTTCAGTTTGAGAAGTCCAGACTTTGTTTTTGAGTCATTTGTTCTTGAATCAGCATAATTATCTTCAATCTAGCCGTTGAAAATCAAGAGATTGATTTTTCCTTACCAACGGGTAGAATTTCTTCATTCAAGACTTAGATAATTTTCTAAGTCTTTTCTCACTTGTCTGCTTTCTGAGAATTCCGGTCTTTCTTGAGGCATCCGGTTCTTGGCTGAAAAATCCAGAGGAGTCGTTCTCAGTATTCCGGGTGAGAAAGAAATCTGCGCTAGTCTTCCGACTTAGCCTTCAGCGGGTTGTAGCGAGACTTCCGGTTCTCATGTAGTCTTCCGGATTTAAGGATTTTCATCCGCTTTGAGAAATCCCTACTTGTCTCTGACATTTCCGATCAAGATATCCAATTTCCAAATCACTGAATTTGATTAAGTCTTCAGGCATCAAACCGCTTAAAGAAATATCACAACTTTATTGGAACTCTCAAGAACTCAGTTTTAACAATATTTCTAAAAAGAAAAATTACATTGAATATCGGGGGGAGACCTAAAGTCCCTATTACATTCTAAATACATCATCAACAAAATCTATATTTTTCCCAACAATATATATATATTGCTGTAAATATCAAAGGATGTTTATTTGCTGAATATTGGGATGAATATATATATATATATATATATATATATATATATATATATATATATATATATATATAGGGGCCGGTTCCTGTAAGAATGCACCTTGTGGAGAGAAATGAGAATGAAATCTAGCTGTTGGATCTGATGCATCGTGCGGCTCACATTGCATCCTGCGCTCAGATTTTGAGATAGTGCATTTTCAAAGGATTATGATGCATTTCGACGTGATGCATTTTCAAACCATTTTGTTGCACTTAATTTTGATGCAATCCTGACCCTTAGATCGCACATTTTAAAGCACCAGATTCATTCTCATTTCTCTCCTAAGATCGCATTTTCACCAGAACCAAAATCTATATATATATATATATATATATATATATATATATATATATATATTCATCCCAATATTTATCAAAACCAAAAATGAACCAAACAAAACCAATAATTCGAGATCGGGATTGGTACGAGGTAAAATACCATACGGAACCGAAGTATTTGGTACGATCAGTACGAACCAAAGAGCTAGTCTTATTAGAAGCCGTTGAAAGTTGAAACTAGATCTTTTTTCTAGCCTCACACACTTTACTTTTGAAGATCAACTAAAGCTTTGAAATCTTTCAAAGGGGTGAAATGCTAACAATCAAGAGCACAAGTATCTAGAGAGACACATCAACATGTATTTCACTACGAAATAGACACACAGAAAAGACAAACTATACAGAACTACACATGTTGACATTTTTACATCAATTTAAAAAAATCAAAAAAAATTCCATATCCATAAGAATACGAAGCTGCTAAGGTCCAAGCAATCAATCTATTCTATCCCCTTCATTCCAAGATAAAACTCCCCCTACAAATGACTTATGATGCCCTAACTACCATGGGGAATCCCCTAACATTATCGGTAGGGAAGGGAAAATAGCTTGCCTCCCAGAGGTAGTGTTCCCACTCCTCCCGAGTCTCTTTGTCTATTTCAAAGGGACCCGGTTCCTGTTGATTGGTGAAGGATTTGGAATCGAAATGCCCTTCGGGACCTGTTCCCTGGGATGGAGACGAAGAATAAGATGAAGAAGAAGACGAGAAAGAATATTCAGATGCAGATGCATACGAGGTACCTGAAACGTTATGGCTATCCTCGGAAGACATGACCGGTAAGGAAAAAGCAAAGAAGAACTTGGAACTTACTTGGAATATTGAAGGCTCGGAGGGCTGAGGAAGAATTTGACCAGGAAATTTTCGAGAGGGGATTTGCAAAACGTGACCTGAAGAAGGGAGGAGAAAGCCTTGAAGTGACCTAATTTACAAAAAGTGACCTGAAGCAGATTTCCTACGCGTGCCAGGAAGAGGAAGTGAAGCGTCAGCCAGCACACGCGTGACAAGTGGGAATACGAAACGATGGGTGAAACGCAATGATGGCGTACGAAAAGAGCGCGGAACGTGTTGAAATTCAAATTTTGAATTTCAAAATTTGAAAATTTTAGGAAGGAAAAGCTTAAAATTCAAATTTCAAGTGCCAGATTTCAAATATTAACTTCCCGCCCTTAATAAAATTACAAGGCTGAGAAGCTGAGGTCTTCTTTATGGGTGTATTCTATCCAAGACCTGGTCTGAAACCGGATCCACGGAAACTGACAGGTCAAGTTACAAACATGTGAGAATGGAAGATTTAAACTAAAAATAGACCACTGGTCGTGTTCGAAAAAGTTGATCGGTACAAATTATAGACCTATTGGTTAGAGTACGTAACTTCAAGCTTGTGGTCTTCTGTCCCTTCATAACACAGTCGAAGAGGTAAACCTACCAGGTAGGTTATTACGGTGTAAAGTGTCGGCACGAATAACTCTAAAGTCATTTGGATGGTAGTGTCCGATTTTCAATGAAAGTTTGAGGAAATATTCCCTCAATCTCAGCTGGGCGCTACGCCCAAAGGAGTCATCAGCACAACATGACAATGGAATTATGAAAAATGCTACGGGACAAAAGGAAGCTGCCTCGCGCCATTTGAGAACGTGGGTTGATGTGGATGTGCGGCGCTCTGTTCCCTCCTTTTCGTTATAAATACTTGGGTAACTCTCAAATGAAGGGATCCAATTTTCATCTCTCTAGAGTTCATAGTGTAATTGCTCCCGACACTCTCTTACATACTTAATAACAATTACACTATATGTGTTTCTACCTTTAGTTCTCTCGATCAATCTTTGCTTTCTGCACTTCTTTACTTTCTAAGCTCAGCAGACTATTCTAGATTAGGTCTAGTACAGTTTGCCCGGGTGATTAATTTACACCATCAATAGACACAGTCATTTTTAAAAAGATAAAATTTTGCACAATGTTCAAATAATGTAAATGGATTTGGAACAAATGGAGTATATCAATCAATGAATAAAGATATTGATAATTAAAATTATATTAAAATAAAAATCAAGAAAATTCAAATGAAAAGATCGCTGATAAGAGACGTGGCAAAATTAATTTATAAATAAAATAATTTTGGGAGACATTTTTTAATTTGTGGTAAATGTTCCAACAACTATGCTATGGGCAGACCAAAAAATATACCCCAAGTTGTAGCCCGAACGATTGTATTGACATTTTGATACTTCACACTGACATAAAATACTAGTTTAATAAAAAAAATTGCATTAATATTTTGTGTTAGCATAAACTATCACACTAGAATCACACCAATACAAAATGTATTTTGGTACATATCTTCAGAGATATAATTTTTGGAGTACAAATAAATTATATGATCGAGACATTGTTGATATTATCATTAACTAGTATTTCACCCGTGCGATGCACGGGAATATATATTCTATCAACTTTTAAATTATTAATATTAGGAAAAAATAACTGCATCAATTTTGGGATTTTATTTAATGTTTTATTTTTATTTTAGTTATAGACAAGTATGTACTTTATTAACGGTCTAGAATGAGAGGAGTTATCTATTAGAGATCTATTAAGTTAATTTCAATACCAATTAAATAATCTAATATTATTTTCAATTAAATTCTTTATAAAGAATACAGTTCTTTATAAAGAAAATAATAAATTCAAATGTTCATGATCTTTGTGAGATGTTATGTACTCAATAATTAAATTCTTCCATCTTTTCTAATTTAAATACGATGAATCGTTATTTTTTACTCCGTATATAATAGTCATTACTTACCTACTCTTATAAATTTAAATTTTTTTACATTCCTTCATTGAATCACCAATTTTGCCATAGACATTGTGATTCAAATTATTATTATTATTATTATTATTATTATTATTATTATTATCATATATATATGGAAAAATTACCCAAAATAATCCCTACTTTACTCGGTCTTTCAAAAATAATCTCATCTTTCACTGTGATGCATAATAATCCCAACTTTACTGAAATTTGCCAGTTTTGGGTTGCCGTTAAGTTTCTAACGGAGGGTTAACGGAAATGCCCGTTTTAGGCAACAAAATGAAAGTTGGGATTATTTTTGATGAATTTTAATTTTTTTATTTTTTTTAAATTTTTCATTTAAATTTTTTAAATTACTTTCTACCTCCATCATCATTTCTTTTTGATTTTCTAAAGATTAGTCTTAGTTTAAAAAATATAAAAAATAGATATAAAAAATGAAAAAATGAAAAATGTAACTAAAATGATACGAAGTACAAAAATAATAAAATAAATAAGGTAATCAATGGAAACTAACTTGAAATTGGTAAAAGTAAAATAAAAAAATACGGGTGGGTTTTCATATTTTGTGCATTATACAAAGTATTAACATATCACTTCTTATTTTTTTAGAAAAAATAATCTACAATAATTCCAACTTTACTGGACGGCTTGTGTAAAATGTTAAAACCCACCACTCCGTATATATTTATTTTATTTCTTACCAGTTTCTGTTTAATTTCTATTGATTACATTATTTATTTGATTAATTTTGTATGGTTTTAGTTATTTTTCTCATTTTCATTATTTTTTATATCTATTTTTTCTAAGGTAAGAATATTCTTTAAAAAAGAAAAAGAAATGGAGGTTGAAAGTAATTCAAAAAATTTAAAAAAAAATTCAAAAAAAATTAAAAAACAAAAATTCATCAAAAATAATATCAACTTTCATTTTGTTGCCTAAAACGGGCATTTCCGTTAACCCTCCGTTAGAAATTTAACGGCGATCCAAAACTGACAAATTTCAATAAAGTTGGGATTATTATGCATCACAGTGAAAGATGAGATTATTTTTGAAAGACTGGGTAAAGTTGGGATTATTTTAGGTAATTTTTCCTATATATATATATATATATAAAGTAGGGTTTATTAGATGTGGGGTTGACACCTAGCTTCTTACTTGGCGCATGATGTGGAGGATGGCTCTTGGTCTTCTCTAGCGTTACAACTTGGGAATAACACACCTACGCTTCTCCAGGGAATAACAACTTACTTTAGCGTTTTGAAAAAGCTATTAGCCTTACCTTTTTAGGAATTAATCGACGCCAACAGCGGGTCGGCCAGCGTAGCTCTGAACGAAGGAACGACGACGGCTAAGGTCTGATCGACGTTGCTCCAGGTTTTTCTCCTTCAATTCTAATGCTCAAATTATAATAAGGGATTCCACAGAATTTGGTTTCGAACGTGCAATCTGGTATTTTTTTGGAATTTTGATTACTTGATGCAATTATAGTGCTATAGAGAGGATTAATTGTTATTGAAAAGTTCACATATGCAATCCAACATATGTTCTCTGTTGGATTTGATTTGAAATCATATTTTTCATATATTCCGTATGTTCTTGGAATAGTTAGCATTATTTAGCAGTAAATACTCACCTTCAATCTTTAGAATTTCCCAAACGGACTCAGAGTGAAAAAATCCGACTAATTTCTCTATATTCTTTGTTTTTTTTGTGAAAAATCTTTTTCTGTTTCTAATTCCACCTGGAGACCCATCTAGACAGGTTGATAGGCATGGCATCTCCCCAATGTAATTCATTGAGGAACATTCTTGAAAGATGTACCCCTATTGAAAGTCTGACACGCAAGTCTGGAATTTGAATGATTAAGGTCGTGTGGTGTGTGACACACTTTTCTCTGATCAGCTGGATTTATCATTGTCACAATGCCTAGAGGTTAGTTTTTTCATCGTTTGAATGCCCGTTCTTCCATTTTTATTTTTTTGGTGCGACACCAGTGCTCCCCATGCACCCCTTTAATTTAATGGACTTTGATAAGGTATGCTAGAATGGGCTAAGATTGCACACTGCCACACTTATAGGTTATTCTGTCTTTTTTTAATGACTTTCTATTGTTGTTTGCTTATTTAAATTTATATTCTATAACACAAAAATTTTTCGCAGACCTGGTTGGGCATGTTTGCACGGAGTGGCAAGTATTGGTGAAGAACATTATTGAGCTCAAGTGTGTGCCACATGCTAGAGCTTCAAGATTTAAGGTGTGTTTTTAGTCAGTAATTTTATATGATTAACTTTACGAAATTGGTAGATAACTCCATTTCTCTTCAGGATGCATATTACGGAGTAGCTATTTCCCAAAGTACTATGTGGATAGTGCTTCTTGGTTTTCATTCATTACCATAGGATCTATTTGTAAAAAAATAAACAAAATGAGCATGATTGTAAGTTTTCAGCAGTATGTGGATAGCACTACTTGGTCTCCATTCTTGGTTTGTATTAGCTATCTCTGGAAGCAGTATGTGGTAAGCACTGCTTGGTCTCCATCCATTTGTGTTAAGCTATTTGTACATTTTAATTTGGATTTTATAATTTCTTGAATACAAAATTATGTCAATTTATAAAACTGATCATTATCTTTGATCCTCTACGTAAGTATGGAGTATATGAGTAGTTGATCAATATAAATGGATCCTTTATATATCGATCTAATATAACTTGGATATGAACTGTTCTAATTTAGTATATCCTTTTTTTCAAAAATTAATGAACCTCAAAGTTGTGATCTTCTATTTAATTTTTATATTTAAATACAAACCACCAGAACAATATTTTTAATCACCATCTGTTTTGTTTAAATTTAAAACATAATAAAGTATGGATATCACTACTTTATCTCCATTCCTTATCGTAGGAGTAGTTTAAAACATTATTTTCCCCTGTTCTTCAAGAAAATTGGCCTTTGAGTAAGGACCATGAGTTTTTTTATCGTGGTTCTATAATTTTGAGGTTCTGCTGCAAACCATGGACATGCCATTAAAATTTAATAGTGTAGAAGAAGGTATCTAACCTGTCCTTCCGTACACAATGAAAAGTGTAGAGGTGTACCCAAAGAAAAAAAATCAATTAAAGATGGGATTGTTGTTCGTGTGTTTTCTTCAAATTTGGTGAAGAAATAGTTAATGAGAAAGGGCCTTTTGATATTTAGTATATGCATTCCTTAGTATAGTATTTAGTTCTTCTTTTTCTTTTTATTCATTTTTATTGCACACATTGCAACTTCCACCTCCACCACGATCACTTTTTCATCCATGGTATCCCGGTGTCTAATTCAACAGTGGCTTTGACCTATCACATTGCTTATCCATACTCCCATGAAAACCTATGTAATGAAACATTATATAGTACTCCCTCCGTTCCCCTGTATTTGTCCATTTTCATTTTTACACACCATCCAATGCACTTCTTTAATCCATTTTATCTTGTAATTTGTATATTAAAAAATTATAGAAATTATATATTAATAATCTATACGTTAAGACAAATCAAACAAGATCACACATGACTATATTTAGGTTTATACATTGAGAGAATTTGATGAGTCAAAGTGCTTAGATGAACAGTTCCAAAAGTCAAATGTGGACAAATACAGGAGGACGGAGGGAGTATAATTTAGGGTTCTTTAATATAATTATCATTTGCAGGGTAGGGCTCAAGGTGCCTTCCCAAGGAATTCATCCAAAAAGTGATTGCCTTCTGCTTCATAGGTGAGTCGACTTTTTCAAGAAAGAATGGGCATTCTCTCTACTTTGTTTTAGCAGTAGCCTTTTTAACAGCGGCCCTTTCAAATAGTGTTACTCCAGTTTATCTTTTGGAGTACGAAGTATTTTATTATACTCATCCGACCAAAACTTATGGTTGTATTTTGATTTCTCCAGTTACTTTGACCATAAATATAATATAGTTTTGAATAAATATTTTTTTAAAAAAAATTGCATATTATAACTACATCTAAAAAAAGAGCCCAATAATATTAAATTTACGTTATAATTGAATATATTTTCAAATACTTTATTGTCAAACTAATCATAAAAGTCAAACAAGACCAATAATTTTGGGGTAGGGAGCAGAGTTTTTTTATTTATTCCGTATTTATTTTTAAATACTCCTTATACTTTGTTGGCCATTTTCTTTCCTTATACTCCCCAATCTCCTTACACACATGGCCATTTATTTTTAAATACTCCTTATACTCCCCAATCTCCTTCATTCAGGAACAATAATAGTGAAAAATGTATCCCTGTCAAATGTTTGACACGTGAATCTGGAATTTATATGATTATGGTTGGTGTCTCTTGATTATGGGATGTTTACAACATGAAGACCAACAAAGATATAATTAGCTTCGACATGGTGTTGATTGATGAAGAGGTAGAAACTTTCTAATATTGGACGCTTTTTTTCTGTTAAAGTAAAATGTGTTTTGGTTTAGCATATGGCAATGCATCTGTGTTATGTTTTAGGTCTTTTATATCCATGCTACAGTAGAAGGTAGTTATTCTCATTTATTTCGAGGTACATTTGCTGAAGGCAGTGTGTATTTTTTCTGTCATCGGCAACAAAAATGGATATCGTGGGCTAGGGATATGTGCACGTGTTTGTAATGAATGTTTTTTTTTGAATTTATTTTTAGCTTGTGGAATTGTGTGTGCATTAGGAATAATTAATAACATATGGTAACCATGGTAGTATTGGGGAAAAGGCAATCATATATTCCATGGAAGTCCTATTGAGATGCACTATGAGCAATAAAATAATTGAAGTCTCAATCAAGAGTGATGTTTATCTTGCTTATTAGACTTATGCATCATGCTTGATTAAACTTAAACGGAGTAGTATTTAATGCATTGATTGTTTACATCAGTTACTGTGGTAGACTGCTTTGGACAATCAGTATTAGCCTAATGTACCCAAATTGAATAGGCAATTCTCGAATATCAAGTTTATTCCTGCATAGAATAAACTTCCATATATCAATGTCATGCAATTAAAGCAGTATCTTGAAATTAAAATGAAATATGGTATTTAGGAATTGACTCGATTCCAATGTCATTTAACGTTGAATGACCTATTGTAAGTCTTCTGTGAAATTCCGCTAATTGCTTGCTGCATGACGATAAAATCTTTTCCACATCATACATTAATCATCATCATCCAAACACCATTGCGCAAAATCATGCCCAATTGAATCCTATACATACATGCACACAAACACAATTAAAAATACCTTCATAAGTAAATACATAAATAATAATCATTGATGGAAAATATCCTACCAGAGAACTAAATTTTACAAACACCGAGTGTGCATACACATACGTCACTGTATTCACAAATCACAATCAAAGTATTGGAAAAAAAACTTGTAAGAAATGAAGATAAAAAAAGGTAAGAAATTTACCTTCAGAACTTTTACAAACACCAGTTGAGCTCGCCAAAGAAAACACAACCGTATCGGAAAAGATTTTGATTGCCATCATAGCTAGATGATTTATCGCCATTGAAAACAACCAGCTAGGTCTCCAAGCTTGCTCGGCCAAAAAAATCAGCACCTAGAATCATACAGAAGCTGGAAGATTCTATATAAAATCATAAGCAAAAATACTTTATTTTACTCAATTAAAATCATAGGCAAAAATACTTTATTAATGGCATTCACGCAATTAAAATACTTTATTTTACTCATAGGGAACATGCCAAAAATTCCTTGTTTATCTTTAGCTTGCAGTCTTGCATATTACTCTTAAGTTGCTTTTTAACTTAGAGCAAATGATTAAAAATTGGGCAGTTAAAAAAAGGAAACAAAGGCCTTGGATTACTATTACCGCATAATAGATCTCCCCAATATTGCACTTTTTCAAACCATTGTGGTGCTGGACAACTTATTGGGTCCTCTTATAGTGTAGGAAACTGACTTCCCTGTTGCATGTCTTCTTGAGCAACCATGTTCTAAAATCCCTCCAGTAAACCAAGGTCAATTTAGTTAGTGCAATACGACTCATTCAACCATCACTTTAGCAAAACAGTGTTTTCTTGGGTTTTCCAGTTTGCTTTTCCCTATCCACATCAAAGATGCTCGTTATTATTATTATTATCATATATATATATAAAGTAGGGTTTTTTGGTTGTGGTGGTGACACGTGGACAATGACTAGGCAGCTTACACGGATAATTTTTGATGACTTGGTTCTACTTCCTGCCACGATAACAAACTAATAGCGTGTTCCTTTGGATTTGTAATTTTCAATTCGCCCGTCTGCCTTCCTGAAACGTTCTGCTCATCAAGTTCTCCAAATCAATTGCTTTGAGCTTCCGGTTTTCCTAGGTGAGAGGTCGGAGGTCTGCGATTACATCATGGACCATAAATATCTTTTCTTTGTAACACTAGGTCTGTTTATTACCTCCGATTTAAGTGTAATCATTATTAAATCTCTTTTTTTGTGTGTTTTATTTTGTATTTTTTTTAGAGCATTTGTGTTTATATTGAGTGCGTGATTTTGAATGTCATACGAAATATTAGGGGCAAAGCACCGATATTATAAATAGGATCTGAGCAGTAATTTTGAGGGCACTGTGTAGAATGGACCTGCGGAATTGAAGAAGGAGAAGCCTAAATTTATCTCTTAAAATGGAGTCCGAAGTGGGCTTTGGTATCCAAGATAAGAAATTTTCACTTTGGTCCCATCTTTAAAGTCATATAATAATATATTAAGTATTTCTGATTTGGTGCATAATATATACATGTGCGTGTGTTTTTGGAATGTTTAAGCCCTGCATTTATTCGAATGCATTTCTTTGATTTTATGGGAATGGATACATGCTATGGATTTTAGATATTCTTTGATGTTAAATTTGCATTTCATTTTTGAATTATACTGTAATATAGATTAGAGGTAATTGGGATGTATGTGTAAATTAGACAAAAAATTATTGTTTTTGTTATGCAAAATGAGCACCATTGTTCTTGAGTACTTCATTATATTGTGGTGATTTTTGGAATAATCAATTGTTGTTCTGTATTTTTCATGCCAAGAGGATTATTTCATTATTGGTTAAATGCATTGAAGAGATATTAGGTTAGAAATATAATATGCCTATTTGCTAAATGCTGACAACAAAATTGAAATGCCTCTTTCTTTAATTGCTTTGAAGGATTTGAGAATTTTGAACACCTCCAAAGGCTTATTTGATCTTTCAAAGCACGAGTAGCAGTTTAGGGTTAGTGAGAAATAATTTTTAATCTTCCTAAAAATATTATCCTTACTTTTATGAATTGTACTAATATTATTCACCCACTTGGATATATTAATGGTATAGGGGGTCAGGGATGCAATCCACTGCCATTAACATGAACATGCTAACTATCTTTGTTTTTGAGTGGCACTGTAGCTACCACCTCTACAACTTTATTCCCCTTGCACCCCTCTATCTCAAGAATGCAGTTATTATTACTTATCGTATCATTAAATCATTGAGCACAAATTTTCACTCATGACAAGTGTTATGCTGCTTACCTTTGGAAATATGGTTAATACCATTTTTTTGCTGACGTCTTCTTCTAATTGCTCTTAATGGCCCATTAGTTCTTTACACTTACTACTACTATTTATGTTTTAACTTTGTAGGGCTCTATATTTCTATACAATAAATTAAAGTAATGCAGAAGGTTTTTTTGTTGAGATGGCTGAAAAACACATTTCTACCATCTTTTTAAGATATATTTTGCTTGATAATTTAGCAACTTGAGTTTTACTACTCCAATAAATGCGAGATCATAGACATTAAAGTCAATTTTACCCTTACTAAATACAGAGTATGTAGGCTCTAAGGTTCCTTTTTTGGTTGTGGAATCCTAGGCTCTTAAAGGTTGGAAATAAAGGTGTAAGATTTGGACACACCAAGGTATTACAATTCCCGTTACACAAAAGAAGCTGTAGTCCGTGATGAAGAACTTTGCTGCTATCAAGCGTTCACGTCTCTCAGAAAGCCATCAAGAAACTGAAGAAAAGAGGTCAAAATCTCAAGAAGACATGAACGCAAGTCATTGCTTCGCTTGGAGGGAATGCCAAGTGGCTGTGAAACTAATTGTAGAAGCCGGTGAGTTTCATTCATTAATTATATTGTGAACTTTATGTAATTACACTCTTACGGGGTAAAATGTGTTTGCGCTCTCACCATGAGCCTCATGGACACTTTTAGTAGTTTTCACATCCATTTCACACTAGCATGAATGGTTGTTGTTTTTGGTGCTCATTATTTCAAATGACTATTTTTGAAGCTACACCTGAATCAGTCCATTAAGGCTCGCTAACCTCATGGTGACAGTGCAAAGTATACCCAACCAATTATAGGCCCAAATACAACATTTATAGCGTTACAATCATCACAATTCAAACCTTGGTCTAAAATTAGGTTTTGGTAATATTCAATTATTCATGCTCTAGAATTAGTGTTTTAATAGAATTGATATTCTTATGTCTTTTGCAGAGATCTTGGGAGTTGAAATAAAGCTGAAATCTTGAACTTAGCTTCGCTACTTATGAGTAATCTTCCATGACATGTTAGCTCACTAAAATTTTATTATATTTCACCATCCCAGTTTCACAATACTATTACGGAGTGTATTTGTAACACCAATTTTTTAATTTTTTTTAAGTTCGTAAGTTGTTTATTATGGAGTAGATAACGACAGTATATATCAAATTCCTTCATTTGAGATCCAATTTTGGTGTTTTGCACAGTGACACAATTCATACGTTGGCCGGAAAAAAGGTATGCACATCCATAAGCTTAATTTTGCTTTCCCGGTTGATTCCTCCAATTGTTTTCAGCTTTTAATTACAAGTTAGAATCACATCCTAAAATGATTATTGTAATACATTCGCGAGTGGGGGGTATTGTCGAAGCATTTGATGATTGTGGTCAAGGCCAAAATATTGGAATCCTTATTTCTTTTTCTTCTGTAGTTCAAGGTTGACAAATTTTAGTTTTCTTAGCGTTAAGGAAAAAATACTGAGGGATGACCAATGCTTTGGTCAAAGCCACATGTCTTTGAAATATGCGTCTAGATTTGCATGTTCCACTTTGCAAAGCCACAAGTTTCTTTTACTCCATGCAAAGGGTACGCTAAAATTTGGTACCGATAGACCTCGCAAAATAGATTTGGGATTGATTACCCGAACTGAATCATCCGAAATTGAAACCGAAACTAAAATGATCTGAAAAAATGAAGGTCTGATCAATAACTGAAAACCCGAAGTGACCCGAATCGAACCAAAACCGAACTACGTAATTTATATCCGATTTCTATCCAAAACTAATCAAATCCGAACCGATTAGATTCGAAATTGATAATATCCGAAATTGATTAGATCCGAGATCGATAATATTCAATACGATCAGAATTAAAATCGATAAAATCCGAAATTGTGTTTGCCTTTCAATAAGAATATTATATTTTTAAATTTTTTACTTTTATTTTACCAAATGCTTGCTCATTCCCTCATAAAATGGTTTACCATCTTTATAAGAAATTTACAAAGTCTCATGTTTTAAATTTATTGTATTTAGAAATTGAATAAAAGTTATACAAATAAAATATGGGATGAGTTAAGTGAGCCAACTATTTTGTTATTAACAAAATTAAAGGTAATAAAAAATCTGAAAAACACAATGAAACATCAGTTGAAAAAATTAGGTCTAAGAGTTGAAAGTGAGTGGGAATTGAAAACTAGACTGAATGGTGGCGTAAGAAAAGTGATAAAATTTAGGAGGGAAAGTGAAAAAGAGTCGGGGAAACTTTGAATTTTAGGGGGGGAGATTAGGCATGAAAAATTAAGTCATTGATTAGATATTATGTTAAAAATAAAATAGTAATTTCAGTTCTAAGTTACAAAATATAGAAGATAATTAAAATAATTTAATTTTGAAAAAAACTCCTTCAATCCCAGAAAGAACGTAAAACAGAGCAAAAATTTAAGTTTTTTAAATTTATTTTATTTAAAGATTAGTATAGTATACCTTAACTAATGCTGCCTTGGGATTATTTTATTACCGGATTTGGTGGCTACACATTATGAGATTATTTTATACTCCGTAGTATACTTGCTTACTTACCTATTCTTCGTAGAGAGTTTTGATGCATTGAAATTTGACATTGTTTTTTTGGTTTCGGTTTCAGCAAATTGGTTAGGCTATACACTGACTTGGGATGCTGAATTTGTTTGGTACTAATGTTGCAATGTTGATCTCTTTTGAGAATTTGCAATGCTTGTAGTATTATTAATTAGTTGGTTAAGATTTTGTTTTCTTTTGTTTGGTCTTTTCCCTTAGTACTATTTTAAAAAAAATTTTAATCTTTTGATATGCTTTTTTTCTCCTTTGATGGGATTTGGTTTGGCCCTAACTTGCTTTTGTATTATTTTTCCCTTAATAAAATGCATCGATAAAAATTAAGATATCATATTTAAAAATGCATCGATAAAAATTTTGAGCAATTCATTTTTATCTATTTTTTAAAATAGAGCTTTGAATTTATGGTTATAATTCACGTGAGATTATACGAGCCCGTGCGAAGCACGGGGTAGAAAACTAGTTATTATTATAAAGTAGGGTTATTTAGTTGTGGTGTTGACACCTGGCGTCTTAGCTGGGATGACTCAATGAATTTAGCTTCCGTGTCCTGCCACGCGGGTATTAATTTTCCTTGCTGTCCACCATCTATTCATTTCCACTTTTCCGACTTTCCAGTCTTTCGGTACAACGTTCTTGGCCGTCTTCAAGTTTTTACCACCTTCCCAGGTCATCCGCCTATCTTCTTCTTCCGTTTAGATTTTATTTTGGGCGTGGGGTGTATATGCCAATTACGAAGAGTTTTACGGATGAAGAAACCTAATCGAATCAGTGGATCTGAATCTGCTAATTGGGCGTAGAAATAAAAGTTTTGCCCCTGGTCTATTTTTTTTTTACTCAGTGAGTTTATTCATATTCTACATCAGCAAAGCAAAGGTAAGTTTAAAAATCTTCAATTAAATTTATGCACAACCTAGATATTGTTGTGATGAATGTCTCATGATTCCATCAACCAAATATGCATTGATGCATTATTACGCCTATATATGGGATTACATTCTGATTTGGCATTAATGGAATACTCTTTTTTTATCATGTACTACGTAGTATTTAAATTTTAGAATTGATTTAGTTTTAGCATCTGGACCATTTGAGTGGTACTCAATAGCTGTTTGATGTATCGCATCACTGAGATGGAGGGTGCACGATTGCAGCCATGACTCCGTGAAAAGGTAACTAGAAATCTGGGTTCTTTCTATTTTTTTTACTCTCATTCTGGATTTGAATTTGCTTATAAACAGTCTGTAAAAATGAATTCTTTTTTTAGTGAGAATAAGATATAATCATGATTGCAGAATGCCTGCAAACGAGGAAGATTTACAAACAGAAAGAACTCCTTTGGGAAATGCTAATGAAGAATTTCACCTAATGGAAAACAAGGTTCAATTCTCTATTTTCTCTCATAGGATTTGTTTTGGTTATACGGAGTTCAAAACTATGAGCCCCACAGAAAATCACCATGTTCCAAGAATATAGACAGGAAGGATCCGGGAACTTAGAGGTTGTATATTATCTTCGTGTCTTCCTCACTGTCAATCTTAATGATATGGTTATATATTCTCTTCCTCAACTTCTATTCATCCCCACCACATGTTTGTTTTTATTCCTCTTTTTAAAGTTGGAATGAGACATTTGTAGGTTTTGAATTAATTTTGAAAGTTCTTTGATTAACTGATACAGAGAACTTTTTTAATTGTTTTTTTAGGTTATATCATCCTTTGTCTCCCCCTTGAAGAAAAAGAATAGACCCTAAATTGTGTTGGATAAGATGCAAGGTTGGCGATCTATTTGTCGAATAGTGGATTGGATGGTCTATTCGTCCTTCAAGCTGTGTTCCAAGTTTTTTTACCCGAATTTATTTGGTGAGTCAAATAAGTTCCAACAATTAAATTTGTGCTTTCATGTATTCATGTGCTTCCATTGTAAATTTTGGTGGAGTTTTACTATGATCAGATTTGAGTGGTTCAGTCTACTCCTACATAGGCGTATCTACATGGTTTAACGAATTAGCCATTGGATATATTGCATTATATGGTTATGCTTTTTCACATGTGTTTGACATAGTCCATTTCTTATTAGCTAGAATTAAACATTCATTTTTTCAAATCCTATTTAGCTTTGAGCCTACATTTTAAATTTGTATTTTGAATATGTACTGCTATATCTTATGTTTCAAGTTGTTAAATGAGTCCTCTCATTTTTAATGTCACTGAGCTACTCACTGCAACTTCTAGAAGGTTATCACTTTTGAGCATGATCTCTTTATGCAATATAATTGTTTGTTTGTGCTATGATAAAAATTTGTATCTAAAAATAATTCCTTTGTAGTCCATAAATAAATTATTGTAAATAACTGACATGTTGACTAACTGAAATGCTAAATTCTTTGGACATCACAAGTCATGTTGGGGTGGGCATGGTTCAGTAACCAAATGCTCACCTACTGGCTTCTGGCCACTACATACGGGCTCAACCTTGGCTCACCCTCTTCCTAAGAGAATATAATTGTGTATTTTTCTTATTTCAAATTGTAAATCTAATTATAGGACGCTACATCATATTGGAGCCAACAACCAGTGGTAACAAAAGATTAAGCAGCTCGCACTGTTAACCCTGCTTGCTGTATTGTTGTGAACTTATCATGCAAGGCAAAGGATCTTATTGAGAAACAAGTGTCTGCTTTCTCTCAAACTCAGGATAATACTTTATACATGCTTCCATCAACACCCCAGGTACCTCACCTTCTATCATTGTTAATATATTTAATGAAAAAAACTTTCATTCTGTGCATACAGGAAGTTGAGAACATTTATTCACAAACATCATCACCCTATGAATGATTAAGAAATTAGTATACAATAAAGCAATGATACTCATCTACGATATTAAGAACGAAGAAACCATAAGAATAAACGTTTCACACTTGGCCCTTGATTGGTTGGGGAATTCGGAGGGGAGGGAAGGGGATGAGTAACATCTACATTTAGATGGTATGAAAAATTATACTACGTCTAGAAATACATGATTTATTAAAACTAAAATCAATCCTTTCCTCCTTACCTCAACAAAATCCCAACAAAACATTCACTCTTAATATATGCAAAAAAAACATATTTCCCCCCTTTTTCATTGGTGACCAAGCACTCTTCGAGTGTTTTGGAAGCAATGGCTCTACTGGACCAGAAGCTGTGGTTGCTGCTGAAAGGAATGCTGCTATTTTGACAGCCAAAGCCGGTGCAAGGGATCCATCTGCAATTCCTTCTATATGTTGCATATCTG
Organism: Cuscuta campestris; assembly: GCA_900332095.2. Classification (NCBI taxonomy): domain Eukaryota; kingdom Viridiplantae; phylum Streptophyta; class Magnoliopsida; order Solanales; family Convolvulaceae; genus Cuscuta; species Cuscuta campestris. Next base: position 2,012,671 of record OOIL02002583.1, read on the forward strand.
CTGCACTCCAGTCTACTGCAGGTGAGACCTTTCCTTCTATATGTCGCATATCTGCTGCACTTTAAGGTTACTATTATTTTTCTGAATCAGTTTTTTTGAATTATGCCTTTTGTTGCTCTTTGTTACTGTTTTCATGAATCCTTCGGTGTTATATATGTTTTGATTATCCAAGTATAATAATAACTTAATCTAATTAAAAGTTTTTTGACCAAATCCATCCAATGAGAATCCGTTGGGTTGTGATTCAAATTGGGATGTAAAATAGAAGACCAACGGGAGAAACCTGATTCAGAAACGGGTTTAGGGTTTGAAAAGGTGGGACTGAAAGTGTAATCAACGCAATTGGTCATAATACTAAAGAAATAAAAAAAGGAAATTACTTAAATGGGAAGTCATCAATTGGCGAGCGTTCTACAGGTTTCATGTTCAGTGAGAATGACACCAATATTTGTTTGAACGTTCTAGAGGTTTCATGTTCACTAAGAATGACACCAATATTTATTCTTCTTTACCTGAGTATGTCTTGGATCGATTGTCTAGAGAGGGGGGTAAGAGCTGAAAGCCTTACATATAGCAACTATTGAGATTTTTGCAACTTTCTTAATACGGAGTAGCAAATGTTGATGTTTTTGATACCCTCTTGGGCATTTGGTGTTGGCTTTAGGTTTTAACTATTGTTTGCAGGCAAAGGATTTCGAATTTGTATTTGGGAAAGGGAATGATCAAATCTAAAATCTCAGTTTGCAGAATGTAGGTTCAGTGAGTTGTAACTTACAAGTTACAATTTATGGTTACCAAGTAGTTATGGAACCAATGAAAGGGTTTCACATTGGCTGCTGTCTTGGGTTCAAAATTAGATGCTGAATTCTATATAGGTGGGCATGGACTACTGTTTTAAGGCTATAGATGGCAATGGTATTTGGTTATTTTGACTTCACTCAATGCACTCTAATTTTTTTTAAGGTTAGTTTCGTCACCAGATGGGCGCTTTTCTGTTCCAATAATGACAAAAGAGACCATAAAAACCGAGAGAAAGTTGTCATCAGAATACACACATTTGCATTAGGGGCACCCCTGCAGCCGCACTATTTCTGCTTTGCATTGTCGTAGTGTACACATATATCTGCAGCAGTCTTCATCTGTATAAGATTGACCAATTGCTTAGTTGCCCATCCAAATAGAAGTAAGGAAAGCAGGGAAAAGTAGAGCCCACTTTTCTTTGCTGAATTGATGAGAACATCAGTCAAATTCTCGGTCTGGTTCTCTGCGAGAAGAAACAAGAGAATGTAAAGAACCTCACAGGATATACAAAAATAGGCCATAAACTTTTGATTTCCATAATAAGTTCGGAATAGCCAACTACTGATGTCCTTCACATCTTTATGGCTGGTTTTCCCGGCCAAGCAGGAGCTACACGTTTGTAACCAGTGACTTCCAATATCTAAAGTGAGCAAAGACAAGGAAATCAAGCCAGGCTGGTAAACTTGCGGAAGAAACACGAGGAGACAAACAGTACTGATCCTATCTGTCACCATGTCCAAAACAGCTCCAAAATTTGAAACTTGGTTGAACTTCGGAGCGAACCAACCATCCAATGCACCACTTTGATTAAATGTACTTTGATAAGGTATGCAAGAATGGGCCAATATTACATACTTATAGCTTATTTTGTCTTTTTTAATGTGTTTCTATTCTTGCCAGTTTAGTCAAATTTATATCCTATAGAACGAAAAGTTTTCACAGACGTGGCCAGGCATGTTTGCACGGAGGGGAAAGTCTTGGTGAAGAAAGTTATTGGGCTCAAGTGTGTGCCTCATGCTAGAGCTTCAAGATTTAAGGTGTGTTTTTAGACAACAAGCGGTGAATCATGCTATACTTTAATATTTTAATCATGGTATACTTTGATTCTATTGTGTTGATTCTAGGCTAAATTCCATGGCTAGGGCACGGATAGATGAAACATATATACTCAAATTGGTAAACAAAAGTCTAAATTTCATGATACGGTGTATCTTTATGTCTTTTAGTCATGATAAATATTGTTTACTGTTCTCAAGCTCCTTCACTTTCTCAATGTCTATTTTCTAATATCATAATTGAAGAAAAGTCACATTTAAGACAAAAAGTTTTAACACACTTGAGAGATGAGAATTACCAAGTGGTGCAAACTTTGGGAATTTTTATTCTGCACTTTCCATCCGTGTTCCAAGGCAGAGAACAATTGATTGCAAGCAACAATCACATATTTATGGTTAACTCACATATCAAAAGATCCTACCTGTATCTTTTTACAAACATGGTAAAAATTTGAATTCATCTTTTTTATTAGAAAAAAGTTGTATTTCAAAGTTGTGTTTTTTAAAATTTTTGCAACTATAATATCAGTTTCGTGTCACGTTCTTTTAGCTAAGTTGTGCGATTATCTTTTCATTTCAATTGTGTTAAATATTCCTTTTTTTCATGTTCTACTCTTTATTCATATTCTGTTCAATTATACTCCCTCTGTCTCACTCTTTGTCCACTTTCATTTTGGCTCTTGTACCAACAAAAACTGTAAAAGAGTGTAATCTTACTAATTTGCTCTTGCTTTTTAAGTTAGTGGAGTGGAGCAAATATACTTTTCCTAGCCTCCCTCAATAGTGCTTTATGCCAATCGCTTTGATATCAATAAGCTTGGAGTTGGAGCTGGGACAATCCATTGTCTTCACCCTCAACGAGATGTTCTGGAAGCTGACGACAGCCATAACGAAGGAAAGAGAATTTCTTCAGCAACAATAAAACCAGAGTGTCCAGATCTAGCGGGATGGATGGAGTATATATATAAAAGGAATTAAAATACACTACAACTACTTATGAATTGTATTTTCACCTTTAAGCAAACACTTTTAGGCTTATAAATATAAGAATCCATAACCAATATGCATTTTAATTTTGATAGTTTTTTCAAGAGTATGTTAGGCCATTTTCAAGAGCTCAACTAAAGGGATAAATCCCCCTTCTAAGCACATATCTACTTTGGTATGCTAAAACACGTAATACCTTAGGTCCGTTTTAGTTATTCCTTTCTTTTGATCTTTAACCGTAATGCCTTGGTTTCCAAAGACAGGTAACCTACTGCTGCAATACATGATGAAGGGCTCAATCGGGGGACAAGTTGTTGCGAATTGATGGGTGCTACTACAAAAAAAAAAGAAAAAAATTGCAGGTAATTTTCATGGATCCTTTTCTTTCTTTCTTTTTGCATTTTTTTCATTTCAATTTCATAATGATACTCTAAGATTACGAGAATCTATTTTCACATCTGAAAGGTGTTTGACACGATAAAAGGAAGAGGTGCGTTGATTTATTTTAATCCATTTAATACACAACTTATTACCTAGATATTAAACTTACATGGAAAAAATTGGAGGTATTTTTCATGGATCCTTTTGTTTCTTTCTTTTGTCAAATTATTTTATGCAATGTTAAACTTAAATGTTCTATTGAAAAATAATGCATATGCCTTCAACAACATACTCATTATTTTCACTCCCATTTTTTTACACAACTAGGTTGTTTCATTGAGGAGCTGGGAGCATATTTTGTATACAAAGAATTAAGGATGGTGAATTTAATTCACTTATTGATTGAATAATTAATTTGGTAGAAGCATCTATGCTATATCGACTAAATGATGAAACACATTCCCAACTGTAAATTTATTAACCTATATTTGATATTCCAAGAAAATGCTCCATAACTCTAAAGCCTTATGTTCAAAATAGAAGAATTATAATTCAAAATCAGTTGTCTTAAAAAAATTTGGTCTACATGAGATTCTTTGTTAATTACATTTACCAAAGTGCTAATCAAACAAAAAGAAGAAGATACCCTTAATCAGTGGTAATTACATGTGTTTTTATTCAATTTCAAAAGTGAATTCTAGCTTTTAAATGAATTTACTCTCATATATTACATGTATTTATGAATAAATTGAAATTAGTTTTGTTGAAAAACATTATTACTTTAAACACAACTCAAAGTTGAAATGTTTGGGTTATAAAAGTAGGTATAATGTCTCTTGGTAGTTCAATATCAATGACATTTGGCTGGAAAAGTACTCATTTTCTCATTTACTCTTTTTCAAACCCAATCATATGGTTTTACAATGTATGAATACATATCTTTATTAGTATTAGGGTTTAACCCATTTTAGCTACACTTTAAATTGATAAAAACAAATACATAAATTAGAGCTGAATATACAATACAAAGAAATGATACTCACATTTATTAGTCTCGAGACAAATTTTTTTACTGAGTAACTTTCTTTATATAAGATCTATACTCTACCAATTCAATTTCTAATTAACAAAATAAAAGTTCAATGAAATAAACTTTTGTGCATTATGTATTAAAAATAATATGCTATTGTATAAAGTAATATTTATTTAGTTAATGATGAAAATTTACTCAATTTAATTTAAAAAAGATAAATTAAATGAATATACAAAGGCAATATATTCAAAGGTCATAGCTTGTTTCTTTGATGACTTGAATTTGGACCAGATTTTGTTATTTTAGTCTTTAGTATGAGGTCTATCCCAAAGATCAGATTACAAAGATCAACTGATTATATTTTGCTGGCCCATTTACAAAATGGACACAATTCCTTATCTCCAATCAAAAAAATTATCATTATGAGTTTTTGTATTTCAGTCAGTCCAAATGTAGTTGTCCACTTGTCATATTCAATAAAAAAAATTGTGATAATTTATCTACAATATTCTATGGATGAGCATTGTTGATACAAGTCACTCAAAGAACCTAAGAGCAATGAAAATGCTCCTGACGCCCATAGGCGTTAAGGTAGTTTTAAGGCGTGGTGGCTTTAAACACTGCCACCTCTATCGTCACCTTGGCGTTAAATGTTTTGTGTGAAACGTTTAACGCAGCAAGGCTGCAATTTTGGCCGTTGCCCCCCTCTCCCAACGGTCAAAAGTAAAGTCGTTGGGCATTTTTTTATATTTTCAAGTATAAATACTATCGGTTTTTAATAAAAAATTGCACACAAAACATATTCTCATTCTCTCTGCAATTTTTGTTATTTAATAAATGTAATTTTTTTTTATGAATGTAATTCTTTAATGAACTATTCTCGCGCGTTGAAATCCGCATCAAAATTTTAAAACCCATCTTCATGATTATCTTACACAACAAAACTCTATGAACTAATGAAATAAAATACAAATTCCATTCCCAATATATATAAGTGTTTTCTTTCGCAGGGAAAAAATAAAAGTGAGAACATAAAATAAAAACAATTAATAAAAAACAAAGATCGAACCAAACATGCAGCCAGTAATAGCTATAAACACTAATAATCCATGATCCTGCAAATTTGATCAACAACAACAACAACCCAGTTGAATCACACTACAGACTTTGCCCCTGCAAATCTGATCCCTTTCCTTAAAAATCAAAACTTTGAGCTGAAAATGGTATATAAAGTGCACACACACCTAACCCCTTGTCGATAGACATATCTCAAATAAAGCCATTTGAATGTCTTCTTTGCAAAAACTCTTTAAAAGGTAAACTTTAACGACTGTAGAGAAATGAAAATAAAACAGATTGCTGCCGTTTTAAGGAAATCTAGACAAAATTCAAACTTATTTTCTATATGAGATTACATAATAGATTAATGAAATAAATATAAAATTCATAAAAGCTTTTTAGGCTTGCAAAGGATGAAAGTGATGCTTCATTGTCCATCAACTTCTCCTCTTTTGCTCATCCATCCGTTGAGAAAATCATCGCCAGAAAATAACTACTTGAAATTGAAGGGTTGAATTACTCATCAAAACATGAATACAACCAAGATTCATCAATATTTAATTCCAACTACGGGGTAAAATAGATTTTCTTCATAACATATCTTTATTAGATCAAACTGTTAAGTCAAAAAAGTAGAAATAAAGAGAAAAGGAAATAAAACCTGAACCATTTATGACTGCTGCACAATTTCTCAATGTGACAGAGACTAATGTGCCATGTTATCCAAAGTTAGGCTCCTTTGAAGAAAATCCATAAAGACCTACATCTACAAATGAAACAAGTATGTTCAATAACAATATAATGTAAAATAGTTCTACTTTAGAGAATGGGAAGCCAAAATTTAAGCAAAATTCTTTAAAAAATTTGATTTATAGCATGTATGTTTAGAGAATTGTAAGCTTCAACTTAAACAAAAGTCTATTAAAATGAAACAAATTTGTTAATAACAATATTGTTGTAAAGTATGGAGTATGTTCTACTTCAGAAAATGAAGACAAAACTGAAACAACTCTATTAAAAAATTTATTAATATAGCTGAACATTTTCCTTTAGGTAGTGTTTGGCAACCAGCATTTCATTTCAATTCATGCATTTCAATTCCAAATTTGAAATCTTGAATTTCAAATGAAAAGGGGAGGTGCATGGATTTCAAATTAAGCTTTGTTTTGAATGAGAAGAATTTGACTCAAATCCAAATTCAAAATTTTTAATTTTCCCAAACATGGAATTTGAGTCAAATCCAGATTTGAAATCCAAATCCATGTTCCCAAACATACCATTAATTTTTTCAAAAAAATGGTTAAACCAGCTTGAATTATTTCTCAAATAGGAAAGCTCCATCCATTTAAGAATTACTCCCTCCGTCCCACTCTCTTTACCTTTTGTCACACCATCCAATGCACTTCTTTAATCCATTTTATCTTGTAATTTGTATATTAAAAAATTATAGAAATTATATATTAATAATCTATATATTAAGACAAATCAAACAAGATCACACATGACTATATTTAGGCTTACACATTGAGAGAATTTGATAAGTCAAAGTGTTTAAATGAACAGTTCCAAAAGTCAAAAGTGGACAAAGAGAGTGGGACGGAGGTAGTATGTTGATGTATTCCTTGAAACTTTACAAACACAAGATGTGTCTTAACATCGAAACATTCACATGAGAAAACTAACAATTTAATCAATTTTTAAACAGAAAATGTAAAGGAAGGACCAAATTAACAATAGAATATCATTCATCGTAACCTAAACAAATAAGTAAAAGGACAGAAAGAAAACAAACAAGAATCAACATCAAATGCTAGAAAACCAGAAAAATCTGGTGTCAAAAACCAGAAAAGAACCACATGCATTGTAAAACAATCTTTAAACGAAATCTTTATCTAGCCCTGAACTCATTCTTTAAACTGTAAACTGATTTTAAGTCAATTGTTGGCAAGATTAAAAATAATCAATGTAAATTCCGCCGAATTTCATACCTGCCCATGTTTTTGCCAAGATATGTCTCTGAATTCTGCTTAATATCATGCCTGCCATGTTTAGATGCAGCAATTTTAGATGCCATGTTTATGCCAACAATGAAGATATGGATCGGTGGAGGATGAAGATTAAGAGAAGTGGAGATTTGAGGATGGAGGAGAAGATGAGTGGAGGCCGGACGGTGGGTTGACGCAGATGGGATCCGTGGAGGATGAAGATATGGAAACCACCCCTTCAATCGACGTGGATTTTGGACATGTCCGGTAATCGACGGTCAGATTTGTCAATTAAGGATGAAATTGGACCGTCCGATTGCAGCGAAAATTGGATGGAATTTGCATTCAATTTGCATCCTTTTTTTATATATATAATAGATTTTCGATAACGCCATAACACACAGCGGGACTGCAAAATTTTTAGTCAGCCTCGAAAATATCCATTGAAGGATAAACAATATTTAGTCAGCCGGCCGATTATATCCCAATTTTTTTCAGGGCCTCAACCTCAAATGGCGGTAAAAAATCCCAATCACTTCTTCGGATTTGAGCCCAAAAGGTATTGAACTGAATCAAAGACTCCTCTCACGTAGGCTGTTTGATGTGTGAATTTGGGCAAGATTGTGTTTTTTAGGTTCGCTTGTTCGTCTTGTGGACTAAGATTATAGAATTATTATAGTAGGAAATCAGGGAGAAAATGAAGGTTAATGTGAGATTAAGAATGTGATAGGTTGTAATCTGTAAATATAGAAACCAATTTATCTCAACTGCTTGGTACTATGTTGATAGGGATACATATGTATTTACTGTGAGGCCTCAACACCAGAGAGTATGCCAATATCAATAAGGTACGGGTAATTGTTTATCGCACCATTGCACACTACAAATACCATCAGCAGATTGAAAGGATTATGGCATTTGATATTGAATTGGGAGAAGGCATCAGCGAGAATGATACTCTATATGATGAAAATTTTTAACAATTGTGTAAAATATTCATTTCTTTATTCTCATAACCAAGGAAAATATCAAACAAGTTATGCTGTTTATTCACAACCATATCATGCTTTCACCATGCATGCTTTAGTGCCTAAATTAATTTCACATATATGTGTTAGGACAAGGAAGCAAAAAGGTCACATAAGTGGAATAGTTTTCTTAACAGCCAAGAATTATCTGTTCAACAACTTCATTGCCAAGAGGTCTGCAAGACTGATGATTCTGAAACAAGAAACCATATAAGTGCCTGCGATAATGTGGTCGGTGAGACTGGTGATTTATATAGAGAGAAGCCACTTCCTGACATTCATACAAAAAATCTTCTTGAGAAAGAGACGTCAACTGTCATACAATCAAAACCCAGGGAGGTGAAGACATGGACTGACATTAGATCATCTCTTTCTGCTATTGAAACTATGATGGCATTTCGTGTGAAGAACAAAAACTATGTGAAAGACATGAAGTTAGCATCTTCTCATGATCAACTTCTGCCAATTGGGGAGTCAAAACCTCTGAGGGAAGAATATGAGGACAAGAATGATGAAAGCAATAGTGTGATATTGGATGACAGTTCAAGGTCAGCTGCTAAAGGATGTACTCCAGGTGATAGAGGTCAAGTAGAACCTTCTATGCCTTGGAAGGATGAACTTGAGCAACTTGTTCATAGAGGAGTACGTACTAAGAGATCTCCGGGGAGATGTGCTTTTGTCATTTTGTGACAAGTCTATAGTTATAAGGGTTTTTATAAAATTTATCTCTAACATTAAGATGGTATGAAACAATTTAGGTTTGGCAAGCCTTTGTGGGTGTCAAGGCACGCCGGGTTGAGAGATATTACCAGGACTTGACCATCACTGAAAATGATGTTGGTCCTTGCCCGAAGAATGACACACCATTGATAGACAACAATAGCAAGGGATCCAATAGCTGATGTGTTAGAAAAATGTAGGTAGCAGATTGAGAAGGTCGTTAGATGCATGAGCCCTGGAATTTATCGTACAATCTTTTTAATTTGTAGGTGATACTTCTTTTTAGGATCCATGGTGGTCATTAAAGAATGCTACTCATTGCTTTGCAATTTGCATTATCGTGCTTTACAATTATATGCTTCCAATGTTCTAATATTCCAAAATGGTCAGTTATCCCAATGGAGGTGGTTTTACTCAGTTGCATTAAAAGAGTGAGGCTAGTTTGTACACACTCACTGTCAAGTGGTCAAGAAACCCTTCTGTTTCATTATTAGCATCTGTTCCATGTCTCGCAGGTCTATTATATGCATAATGCAAGTTTTCATTGCCTGATCTTCTACCCTTTTCTTTCGTTAATGTAGGATCTGCCTCGGACTTTTCCCGGACATCCTGCATTGAATGAGAATGGACGAAATTCCCTAAGGCGCTTACTTCTGGCCCGACACAACCCATCAGTTGGGTATTGCCAGGTAATTTTTAGCTTAGTTTTTCAATTCAAACTCTGCAGGATTTTTTTGGATTTTTAAAAGTCAGTGGGTATTCAATCGGAATTTTACAAAATCATTTAAAATCTAGAGGTATTCAATTGAGACTTTAAAAAGTCTTTCTAAATCTAATGGTATTGAAAAATTGATGGATTTTTAAGGATTGTTATATAAAATGGATTGTGATGGATTTTTAGCTTGAAGTATAAATAAAAAAGTCTTTTGCAAATCCAACCAAACCCTAGTGGATTTGTTATACCCGAGCCTAGCCCCATGAAACTCTCACTCACGCCTTACACTATCATAAGAACCAAAGAACTTATATTCAAATATTATGATCCATTTTAGTTGAATTCAAATGGTCCTTAAACCCGAAAGGCCAAAACAACCTCCGTTTGACCCGAGGGTTCTGTGGTTTACTCCCATTTCAGTCCAAACCATCCCAAAACATCCAAAAACACTTTATACTTCCCTTTTTATACAAATAAAGTCTTCCCCCACTCATTTCAAAGCCCTTGGCCAAAAATGAGAGAAAATAAAAGCTAAAACCTTTGTTTGTTTCTTTTAAAGTCCTTTTAACCAAATAATGTCTTTCCTCTTTATTTCCTACAACTAGGGACGAAAATCCCTTCCATTTTATCCATAAATCAGGCCCCTTTCCAACTATTAACAAATAGAAATCACCTTTCTCACAATTAGGATAGAAGTCATAAAGTTGAATAGTGAAAATTTGTCCTTTTGTTGACTTATTTCACATCCTTGCACCCATGATCTTTCCTTGTCATTTCTTACCATATAGGGCCAAAATTCCTTACACAAAAATCAGGGAATATCTCCTCTTAAACCCCACAGTTCCCCACCTTTGACCATTGTACTAAAGGCCGAACAACACCCCAGAATAAGCTAAAGGAAATCTTCTTCCTAAGTCGTGAATTCACTCCACTAAAAGAAGATAATAAATAAGACATTGTTCCTGATTTTTGAGAGTGAAATATAGGAAGCTTCATTGTGTATTTCCCTTCCCTTTGCTATGTATATATACGGCCCTATGGCCTTTGTAATCACCATCTTATGTTTGAATAAGAAAAAACCTTTGTTTACTCTTTGAATAGCAATTTAAAATAGTGTGATACTATTTTAGCCCAAATTCCTAATTCTATATCTTAAGAGTGGTTCTCTTAAGTGTGAGTTTTAGGTTCTAGTTATTTAATTGAGTGTGTAATATCTTGATTAAATACTAGAGTTTAACCCCAAGTTAATCTAGAGGTGAGTTTACCCTTTAGTATTAATTTGGCTCCAAATTAAGATAAGAGTGTGTTTATCTCTTATTCCTAATTTGGAATTTATCCCATCATTTCTAAATCCACCTTTCTCTCCTGATTTTCCACTCTTCTTCATAATACTTAAAACCCAAAAAGAACTCCTGCCACATCTCCATAATTTCGTCCAACCCATTTCCCTTCAATATTCCACAATTCCATCTCTAAAAAAAGCAACTTGATCATACCCCGGGTCTCGGGTATAACAGGATTTTCAAGAGTCCAACCAAACCCCCATTCTCCGCCAATCTTCTTCTCATTCGGCAGTGGATTTTCTCGGCCAATCTTCTTCTCCCTCCGTCAATCTTCTTCTCCTTCTTCCCCAAGAACTCATCTTCTCAACAAAGGGTTGTCTTCTTCATATTGGCTAGGGTTTTGCTCGGGCATCCTGATTCGCGGAATTGGATCTGGCGGAACTGGATCTGGCATCCCGTTTGATGAGCGGTTTCTCGAATTGGATCTGTTCCCGATGACGCAGCATCGATGTGGCAGAGCAAACGGAAGTCATTCTTCGGATTCTCGCTTTGAATACTTCCCCGGCGGCGACTCATCCTTCCCCGGCGGCGACTCATCCTTCCCCAGCGGCGACTCATCCTTCCCCGATGCTCTCCCCGGCAGTGTTTCATCCTTCCCCAGTGGCGACTCATTCTTGAAAGATGGAAGAAGCGGCTACTCCGGCTAGGGTTCTTGGGGGAAGGAGGAAAAAAAGGAAAGAAAAGAAAAAGAAAAAAAGAAAAACATAATCCTATAAAATCTTATGATAGATTACGGGGGTGTATTGAACTTAGACTTTAAAGAATTTTTTTGGATTATAAAATTCTATGGGTATTCAATTCAGATTTTAAAAAGTCTTTTAAAATCGAAGTGTATTCAATTCAGATTTTAAAAAATCATTTAAAATCTAAATGTATTGAATTTGGATTTAAAAAATTCTATCTAAATCTAAAGATATTCAACACTTCATGAATTTTTAAAGATTTGTATTCTACATGGATTTTAATGGATTTGAAGGTAAAAATTATAAGTATTAAAAAGTCTATAAAAAAATCTCTACTCCCAGCTAAAGATTTTAAGAATCCTAAGTCCAATCCTCTCCTCTCTTTCGTGGGCATCACATCTCAAGATCGTCGATCGTCACTGATGGTGACGGCGGCGGCGCTGTTGGTGTCCGGCGGCGGAGCTGCAGGAGGAGGAGGTGGCAGCAGCTGGTCTAGGAAGTGACGCAGATCGTACGCAAGGGCCTCTCTGGATTCGCACAAGAGCTGTAGAGTTGGGCAGAGGAACGAAAATCAGAAGTGAGAAAGCGATGATGGTGAGATAACGATCAAGGGCTGGATTCTATCCTCATCTCATGTCTGTCCGTCCCTTGGCGAGCGTAAAGAAGTTGATGTTTGGAATTCTACAAATTTTTTAACTCTACATGAATTCTACAAATTTTTTAAATTCTACATGGATTCTATAAAAAATCAATCAAACTCTACATGAATTTTACAAATTTTTCAAATCCACTAACTTTTTGAAATCTAATAAAATCCTAATTGAATACCCCTCCTAGAATCTAGCTAACTCTATGTAAATTTAAAACAATCCAATGAATTTACATAATCCATGAATTTTAAAAAATCTATCAAAATCGTTTAAAATCCAAATTGAATACACCCCCTTAGTTGTATCTCAAATCAAACCTCATCTGAGTTCCTTTCATTTCCATGAGTTTTAGTAAATGGTGCAACTGTTGATTTTTTAAGTAAATAAATGAAAGGCACATTTGTTAATTTTTCGTATTATTGTGAAGCATATCACATGCAGGCAATGAATTTTTTTGCCGATTTGTTGCTACTCATGATGCCAGAGGAAAATGCCTTCTCGTAAGCTTTTAAGTGACGTGCTCAATGCTAAAGTTTTGTTTAGCATGAATATGGTGGGGTAAAGTTCACTAATGTTACATAACTTTTAGCTCTATTTCACTTCGTTGCATAAACTTTAATTCTTATCGCAAAAGTGTACCAACTTTCAGCATTCTTTCACCAATGGTCTATTAGCCGCTTTCCAGGTCCCGTATAGGCCATTTTGGACCAAATTGCAATATATACATTTCTAATGTTTCAATTTGACCCCATTTTCCTTTTCTTCTTCTCAGCAGACTCTTTCCCTTTCTTCTTCTTTAGCACCCCCCTATCCCTGTAATTTAAAAATAAAAATGAAAATAAAAGGTCAAACTAAAGACACTGTGCACTTGCCAAAGAACTGAACTTTGTTTGTCTTCTTTTGTTAATTCTTGATTTCTTTGATTACCAACCATTCAAGAACTTCAATTTCTAGTCATGGGTGAGCAAACCTGTTTCCCAATGATGAAATTGCATTGCCAAAAAGAATCCGAAATCCGGGAAGTGATCTGTTCAGTTCCGGCTGGGAAATTTTTAGTTGATCCATATGATCCGCGTTCTGGTTGGTGTTGAGCTCAATGGTCTCGTCTCCAGGCGGTGTGCAGGCGGTGTGCAACGCTGGAGGAGGTGGAGCCAACAGTTCGGTCAGAAATCAGGCGTTTGTGTTCAAAGAGCAGCTGATTGGCAGGCTGGGAAGCTACAACACTCCTCCAGCGAGATTTCTCTGGCTGGCTGCACTTGCACCTCTGGTTATCATTCCTCTCATAAGATGAATCCCTCATTGATGGCAGATAATCAAATCAGGGGTGATGCTTTCCTCGTTCACCCTGAAATCTCGCAGCACTTCTTTCTGGATCCCGATTTGCTCCGATGGTTTCTTGTTTTTCCGGATGGGTTCCAGCAATCAGCCAATCAAGAAATACAAGTCCGAGAGCTCGGAATTGGGAAATTCCCAGGAGAACTCCAGCCTCAAAGCATATTCTCAAGCATATTCTGGCCGAGGAAATCTGCAAAAAATGAAGCAAATCCAAGAAAGAGTAAAGCAAGGGGGTCGGGTGTGAACAAGAAAAGGAAAGGGTGGTTAAATTGAAAAATTAGAAATGCATAAATTATATTGTAATTTGGCTCAAAGTGAGGTGACCTGGATTCCGGCTAATTGACCATTGGTTAAGAAATGCTGAAAGTTGGTGTATTTTTGCAATAGGAATTAAAGTCTATGTACCGAAGTGAAATAATTATGAAAGTTCGTGTATCATTGATGAAATTTACACAAATATGATGTCATATTTATAAAAAGAGAAAATTATCTTGAATTTGGGCATAATTACAATCTTATTTGGTTCAGCATGCATAGAGTATTATATTTATATGGAGTGAAGCATCTTTTGTATGAAAGCACAATAATCAAATATTTATACAACAATTCTCTATGGTTTGTGATACATTATTCTACACACGAATTGAATGGCAAAACAAAAATCATTACACATGCACACGAGGGGAAATATTTACTAAAATCAGCTATTTAATTTCAATGGCAACCCTATAAAATTAGCTATTTGATTTCAATGAGGCCTTTTTGGGAAGCACTCAAGGGACAGCCCGTCACTTTAACCAGCCTACCTAAATGTGGTGTGTGATGGCGTCTTCCATCTTTCCTTTTGTATGATAGAGTTCAAATGCTTGAAATCATCTTTTCACATTTTCCTTTGGTCCGCAATGTTGAACTTCAATAGCGTCCTCATTTAATTTTGGTTCTTTCTAAAACTGCACCAGACTCCTATATTGATATGCTCCAGCTATGTTTGGAACATGTTTGTAACACCTAAAATGGTAGGTAAAAGGAAAAATGCGTTAGGAAAATATAGAGGAAAACCGATATTGATTAAAACTTTTACAGTTTTACATGGAGTTAGATATTTTACAGGTGTTCCATTTAACCATTGTTAAATCTTTCAGGGCCTTTGTGGGCATTATGGATGACTATTTTGATGGATGTTTCTCACAAGAAATGATCTGAGTCTCAGGCTTGCTTACCATTTTTACTCATTATGACTCTACAACTTGCACTGGTTACATCGGTAATTTCTTCCATTTTCAGGTTGACCAACTTGTTTATGAAGAGTTGATGCGTCAGAGGTTTCCTAAACTGGGTCCGTACATTGTTTTATAGATGAATGCTTGATTCTTGCTATATAGGTGATTACTAGGTTCTTAATAAATTAATTTGCTGCGGTAAATCATCTATCTGCACCTTGGTTTCTTTCAATTTTTGTAAATATGCTTCCATGGGAAAGTGGTGAATGATATTCTGCAATAAGGGAACTTTAATTTGATTTTTGTAAATAGCATGGCAAGCTATTCATTCTTTTTCATTCTACAAGTTATTATAATAGGAAGCAATAAATATTATTCGTCTCACAAAATATTCTCATTGTTGACTTTTAAAGAATTTAAGGAGAGTGTATTTTGGTGTTGACTTTCCAAAAATGCTTTTGGATGTGACGGGTAGATTAATAGTAAAAAAGTGTGATATGATAGGTAGGTTAAGATATAATAGGGGTAAAGAAACTTTTTAATAGAAATGAGAGATTTTTTGTGCAGATGAAAAAAAAAAGGAGAAAGGTTTTGCGGGACGAAGAGAGTAATAACTATCATGATGGGATAATACTCTTCAGTCCCATAAGATATTGATACGACTATATTTTAAAATGAATACAATTTTATTACATTTATATTATAACTAAATACACTTTTTTTACAATCTATCAAGTCTGCAGTCTTTTTCGGACAAAAGTATTAACCTGGTTAACGTAAATATTAAAAAAGTTTCAAACATTTCAAACTTTAGTTCATAATAAAAATATTCATAACACGAACAGTAACAGAGTATCAATTTCATGGAAGCTTTGGTAAACAGTTTCACATCATACTCACAAAATATTTTTCATGATTTAAATATTTATTTGATCAGTTCTGAATAGTTCTGAATCATCACAATCTATCTTGTCAAATCATTCTTTCTTTCTTGTGTGTCGCAAATAATTAAAATATATTATACGCTCAATGGTGAAACTGAGTAAGGATATTTAATGCATCGAACATCCACATGAATTGAATCTCAATTAATAACCAAATCATTTGATATCATGCACATAATATTCAGTTCAGATATCCAATGTTCATAATACTCAACAGTGCTCTAAAACTATTTTTAGTCTAAAGTCAAATCAGAACAACGCTCTTAAACTATTCTTAGTTTAAGACAAAATTCATAATGTTTACCAAATCATAAACTATTCTTAATTTAAGATAAAATTCATAATGTTTACCAACTCTTAAACTATTCTTAATTTAAGGTACATACTACATACATATGAATCAATGACATATCTTATGAGTCTTATAGGTCACGCTCAAAACTGAATAATAGACTGCTCAATGTAGGGTTAGATGGTATCCTCAAACGAGTGATCCTCTAGTTTGGTTTGTGGATCCCGTACATACATTTTTACCCAGACCACCAGACATTATAGCCGCAAGGCTCATTCTAAGTAAGTCACGCGGGCTCTATCTTAGAGTTCTTCTAGATACCGTAATATTCAACATCATTTTTATAATAATCATTTTAATCAGGATATTCATTCATTTATATCATGCGTAAATCATAATAATCAATAAACCTAGCAAAAAATGATCCGACCTGTTTTTTATATAAGGCCTGACTCAAAAATACTGAGTTTTAAAGTAAGTTTTTGCTGACTGAACCCCAAATGACCTGCTAAAAATGGGTCAAGCCCGACCAAACTCAAACTCGATCTGACCGGCCCGCTAATGTAAGAATATTTCAAAATCATATACTTTAATATGAAATACTACTCATTTTTTGTATCATAAATTTTTATTTTCGTACAAAATTTTAATGATATCGCATATTATCTAACATTTGTTTTTCAAAATTTTTATATATTTAATTTTTTTAATTATAATATGGACACTAATCATAAAAATTACTTAAATTTTAAAAAAATAAATAAACGAAACTCGTAACCTGTTGAATCGATCCGAACCCGATGACACTTGGTCATGAACATGTAGTTTTCAACTCGAACCTAAAGTAATCCAAACCTAAGGTGACCAAACCCGAACCCGATCTGACCAACCAATTTTCCAGCTCTAATAATCAACAATCTATTAATTATTCATGACAAACATCGGTCTGGGCAAGACATTTGAAAACATTGAAATCTATTATTCTTGACAGAACTGCATAATAGCCACCGTCGGATGCAGTGGTTGTTGGTTGAGATAATCCAAGAGTTGATCCACATATGAGCTCCATAATATGCAAGACATTTTCTCACCACTAAATGTAGAGGTAAGTATTAATAAAATAAAAATATTGTGCAAGGTAAATCAATTTAAAAAATCAGTATGAGGTGTACTCTAAATCTTCGAAGACTTGTTTTTTCAAAGGATAATATTGTGTTAAATTGAATGATAGACACTTAACAAACATGAGTCGATACTAAATATCTTTGGCTGCATTGAGGGCTTTAAAATTTCCAAACTTGAACATTATGTCAGGGAAATCTTCATCGTTGACATGTGTTATCATTGTGTCTTTAACAAATGACAGTTTGTATCGATGGTCAGTCAAATTTTGAGTATTCTTTGGCACAATGAGATTCTCTATTCCATGCACTTGTCTCTCTTTTAATAGAGGCTTGAAGTCTGGGATCAAATGTTTTTCACAACATGCATGAATACGATTTCCCTACATATTAGAAACGATATTAAGTATTGCATACATGAAATTCAAAGAATAAAAATATGTTGGTTTCTGTACATATTATAAACGATATTAAGAATTGCACGCATGAAATTCAAAGTATAAAAACATGTGGATTTTAGTTGAAACATAAAACCTGTTCATCTTGGAAAATAGCTTCGTGTGCATAGATTGTGCTCGGTGTAGTCGTCCTCGTCTTACGATCGTAGCTTCGTAGGAGTCTTAGTTTCACAGCATCCTAATGCCTCGCTGGGTGCAGCCTCTTGAGAGGGACCCAATGGGGAGACATCTCGTTTTACTGGAAATTGTGAATATACTCAGAATAAAGATGATGAACTATATATACTGTTGCAGTGATGCCTTAATGTAACCGCCATGTTCTTCAAAAAATCAATCTCCGGCAGTTTCACAATCATCGTGGGAAGTATGTTTTGCAGTTTGTGGAGTCGTAGGTGGGAGATTGCGCAGGGTGGGTTTAGGTTTTTTTACGCACATTGTATTGCCACGTAGTTAAAATTGGGCCGTAGATATGTTTCAATGTCATTAAAATTGGACCACTGATTTTGGATTTTGGCGGGTAAATTAGGCAATGGATTTTGATTCGATTTTTATATATATAATAGATTATTAATTATAATTTAATATGCCGCTTTTTTATATTTTCAATCATTTTAATCAACAAAATATAAACTTTACTTCGTAAAATGTAACTAGTAAATAAGAATATATTATTTATTCTTTATTTTTCAAAAAAAAAAGAGTACTCCGTATTACCTTATAACTTAAGTGTGTGTTAGACACTCATTGTTAATTTTTATAATAATAAAAGTAATTGAATAAAATAGAAATTGTGAAATAATATATGGGTTATCTAATTAAAACTAGATGGAGAAGTAAAAATACAAGCAAAATACTTTTTTTAAACTAAAAATATCTAATGCTATACTTCCTCTGTCCTTAATGTTCTTTGCGGTTCATTTTACGAGGTTTGATCAATTATATTTTCAATTCAATTCTGTAAAACAAGTGGTGACAAGATTATATTATTTTCTCAAATATCTAATGAAAATAGGTAAAGAAAGTGATTAAAGTTTGACCATATAAAAAGTGAGTGGAAAGAACATTAATATTTTAATTCTAGTTTGACCGGGTTGACGTCCGGTCCGGTTTTCAGAACATTAATATATATATAGAAATCATCCTAAATAGGATTAAAACATAGAGAAAAGTACCAAAATAGGACTTTCATGTTTTTTTCCCGGAATAGGACTTTGCACTGTGGTAATGTGACTTTGCATTGTGGTAATGTGGCGGTGTACATGTGCAAATTACTATACTTTTTTGGTAATGTATATGACCATGTTTGGTAATGTAAGTCCTATTTTGGGAATAAAAACATGAAAGTGATATTTTGGTATATTTTCAATGTTTTAATGCTACTTTGGTCTTTTTTTCTAATATATATAAGCCATGGATCAGGATAGGATGGGTTCTTTCTTTCTCCGAACTCAACCGATAGGGCCTAGGGCTCAGTTTGCAGTCGGAAGGTTCATGAAACCGAGGAGGAGCTTGTGGGCGCAGATAATTCGTCCAGCCCGTCCCAAGATCTATGTCAAATCTAATCTAAACAATTGGGTTAAGGATGTGAAGAAAAAGGCTCCGGCCGGCGACCTCCAGAGGATCCTGCTCAAACTTCGCAATGACCGACGCTTCTTTGAAGCGCTACAGGTATCTTTTACCTTATTATTTACCCCCCATCAACGTTATTCAACTTTTATACTACTCGTATATCAAGATGTTGATAGCTTTTATTTGTGGTTCTCAAATTAAATGACCCTACAATAATTATAGATTCAAACTTTATTTATTTACTTATTTACTTATTTTCATTAGTTA
This sequence comes from Cuscuta campestris, assembly GCA_900332095.2. NCBI lineage: Eukaryota > Viridiplantae > Streptophyta > Magnoliopsida > Solanales > Convolvulaceae > Cuscuta > Cuscuta campestris. Next base: position 2,032,317 of record OOIL02002583.1, read on the forward strand.
TTTGATAAATTTGTATTATATATATATGTGTGTGTGTAGATTTTGGTTCTGGTGAGAATGCAATTTTAGGAGAGAAATGAGAATGAATCTGGTGCTTTAGATTTTGAGATCTAAGGGTTAAGATTTCATCAAAATTAGATGCACCAAAACGGTGCAAAAATGCATCACGTCGAAATGCACCATAAACCTTCGAAAATGCACTATCTCAAAAGATGAGCGCAGGATGCAATCTGAGCCGCACGATGCATCAGATCCGACGGCTAGATTTTATTCTCATTTCTCTCCACAAGGTGCATTCTCACGGGAACCGGCCCATATATATATATATATGTATGTATGTATGTATGTATGTATGTATGTATGTATGTATGTATGTATATATGTATGTATGTATATATATATGTGTGTGTGTGTGTGTGTGTGTATATATATATATATTTGTTTATTTATTTATTAGAAGGAAAAGGAAAAGTACAAGGGGGGTTGGCCGACCCCAACATAAAAGCCTGCAGAAAACACCAAGAAGACAACAATCCAAATACAAAAGATCAAAGCAAAAGAATAAATACGAAAGCCACTAGGAAATGGAAAAAGAAAAACCAACAATTCCAAAAATCCAGCTTGTGATGGCTGGTTCGTCTTGGATCAGCACTCAAATACAGGATCGTAACTTCAATCCCAGTCAAGCATAACTTGACAGAGGTTGTGCCAATATTCTGCCTGACAGTCTGCACATGCACCTGCGGCAACTCCAATGTTTCAAATTCCTCTTATTTTCAATATATTTGAACCTAATATGTTGCTTCCCCAGCTTGACACCAACCATTGTAAGGTCATAAACAGCAGGAAAATAAGAACCTGGAATCACATCTGCCCTAGGAGAGTATAACCCTTGCAGCATTTCTAACTTCTAAGATAAGATTAAGTACAACCCAAGAAAATGGTCTAGGTCCCCATGGAACTTCTAGTATAGAACAATAGAGCAAAAAACCCGAGTATACCTCCCTTTCATTCGTAGTCGATAAGATGTTCCCACAATGGCGTAATGATCGGATCGTCAATGTTGGCGCAGGCTAGGAGAACCGGATGCCGCGTACCTTTCAGCTTAATAGCTCTTATGCATTGCACACTCTTCATAGCCTCCCTTGTCGCTTTTAAAGCCTTCCCCTGAAGTGTTGAAACAAGCCCCTTTTGGATCTTATCCTTGATGAAGGGCGAGCGTAAAGCTTCCTTGATCATCCAAAGGGTGTTCTCAAAGTCATCGCTAATATGCTGTTCAAAAATGGGCTTAAGCAACTCATACTGTTTTTGAAAGTCTCCTCCTGCCTCTTCTTCCACTTTGTCATCTATTAACATGAGATCCAGCTCCGGTTGAATGGAGTCCTCCCAACTTGAAGCTTCCACTTCTGTAGTGTGGTTAAGCAGGCAATCGATTAGCATTTGCTCTTCGTTGCTTAGTGGCTTCAAAGCTAACATACTATCTGGCTCTACACTCGGCTGTAGAGGAGTATTCCTGTCTTCACTGTTCACTGGGTTGTTTAATCCCTCTGCCAACTGAGGGGAAAAAGCCCCATAAGGACATAGATCATTCGGGGTTTCAGCAGCGGCGTCCGCCTGAGGAAGAGGTCCCAAGACATCTCTGCATATCTTTCCATGTCCTGAAGAGGAGTCAGCAACTAAATCCTGCACTGCGTTAGGGGAGGCCACTGGAATAGAAGTGTTTCCTACTGATTTAGAACCAATGGAAGCATCAAGGGCCTCAAAAAAACACACCAAACCCCCTCTGTCCGTAGGAACAAAGATGGAAGTTTTCCCTTCCCTTCTAGATTCAAGAATCCTGATATAGCCTCCCCAACTATTACATCCATAATAAATGGTAATTTTACGATGCTTTTCAAACCGGGTGATAGCCCATGGGTTTCTCTGATTCAGTTTGGGGAAAAGTTCAAGAATCCAAATTAACCCATGTATATCAAACCATATATTGTAAATCCTCTTGCCACTTTCACTGATACAGAAATTCTTGTTGTAGCTAGAGTGAAAGAGTGTAAAAACCTTGGTTTGAATTCGAAAGGAATGAGATTTATTCAGACTTTCGCACCTTGGGACATGGGGAGAATCGTACCCTCTTCGAGTCTTTGTAGATTTCCAGTTGCTGCGATCCCTCCTTCTTCCCCATGCCTAAACCTCCACAAATCCATCTCTTCGATCAAAATATCTCCGTCGATTGATATATATATATATATATATATATATATATATATATATATATATATATATATATATATATATATATATATATATATATAATTTCATCACTTATTTACTAAATCTTTTGATATAATTTTTAAATATATAGATTTTATTTTTTAATTAATTCCAAATTATTTTGTAAATTGATTGGAAAATAACTTAAATAATTTAAGGAATTAAACCTGAATAGGTCATTTTATATGGGACAAAAAACTATATTGATTAAAAATAGGAAAATCCTAGGGGTACCCCACTCGGTGGACATCAGGTATACATCAAGTCAAAAACAGATACTCAAGGGTTATTAAGTGTGTGTATTTCTTTTTTCCTAGGTGGGGTACCTCTAGAAAAACTCTTACACTATGTTTGGTTCAAGGAATTTTGAAGGAAAAGAAAAGAAAATGGTTTTCCCTCATTTTCCTCACCAAAATGGGAGGAATTTGGTTTTTCCTCTACTTGGTACATTTTGCCTTCTCATTCTCTTTTCCTCCTACTTTTCCTTTCTAACCAAACAAGAAAACTTGTTTTCCACTTCATTTTCTTTTCTTTTCTCTTTTGAATTCCTTAAACCAAACATAGTGTTAAAGATATGGAAGAAAATGTAGAGGGGTACACCAAATGTTGTACTCTTTTCTCATCATATATTTCTTATCCATTCATTTAGCTTTGTTATCAACACTAAGATTATATGGTGGAGAAAAATTAGAGTACGATTGGAGCATACGTTTAGGTGTATTCCTAGCATATTTGACCCTCAAAATAGTCCTTTATAACTAGAATTTTTTTATATTTAGTCCATATTTATCAAATATTTTGTTGACATTCCTTATTAATTGGATATCATTTCACGTCTGGTCCTCCGTCTATTTTTCCGCCTCTGTGCAGTTAGACAAGGACTAAACATGGAAAGGTACCTAATCAATAAGGATTGCAAACATAATATTTGATATATTTGGACTAAATATGAAAAATCTCAGTTATAAAAGACTATTTAGAGAATTTATTATTTTAAACTAATTTTAATATTGAAGTTAATAAATAAGAAAAATGTATGATTGTAGTTTATTCATAAAGAGTCAAAATTTGTACACCAAAAAGAATAGTTTACCAAAAATTTCATTTTTTTAATACAAGAATTAGTTTGGAACTAATAGAAATTAAAAAGAAATAAAGAGTCACCTCAAATCAAAGTAAAACATAGCATTTATCATCAAAATAGAGTTCCATATTTATTTCTTCAAAATAGGAGTTTGTATTGTAACATTATGACACTAACTGGCATCTCACCATATTTTTTGGGTACTATTTTGACACAATTAGCATTGTATTCTATTTTAGACATAAAGATATGAAACTCCTATTTTGATATTCTCTTGATTCTTTTTTGAAGAATCACGTTTTATTTCCAGTTTAGTTTCTAATTTTCCAAAAGAAATTAAAAGTAATCAATTTGTTTTAACGACAACAATCCATTTTTCGTATTTTTTTATGGTGTGCAAATCTTGAGTTTTTATGAATAAACTACAAACCACACTTTTCTTATTTGTTAACTTTTATATAAAAGTGGTTTTAAAAGAGTAAATTCCCAAAATAGTTCTTAATAATTTAGGGTGTTCATATTTATCAAATATTATGTTCGCGGTCCTTATTAATTGCGTACCATTCCACATTTAGTCCTTGTCTAATGTCATGGAGAATGAAAAATAGACGGAGAACGTTACCTAATAAATAAGGACTGTCAACATAGCATTTGATAAATGTGGACTAAATATTAAAACTTCCTAATTGTAAAGGACTATTTAGAGAATTTACTCAAAAAAATACTTCATACTTGTAAATACATGGATCCCATTTTGATGTGGAGCCTACCTATACACACGTATCAAATGGAAGAAAAAAAAGAACACAGGGAAGGTAAAAGAAAGAAAAAATGGGGTCAAAGTAATAAAACTTAAACTTAGAATAGGGTTAAGTACTCCGTAGATCTTTAATCTTCGTAATATTGATAGATTTCCTTTTTGGTCCTTGTAATTTCATTGCTATTGCTACAAAATGTTTTTATTTTAAAAATGGTTCTTAAGCATAATTTGCACTTAGAGTTTGATGAGACAATACATTTATTTTATACTAAAAGCTTGTTTTTTATGGCTTAAACTCTTTAACTTCCAGTTTCTTCCATTTCTTTCCAGTTTCTTCCAACCTATTCTCGTTTTCTTCAAACTCGTTCTACTCTCCAACCAATTACACTAAAAACAATATATTTTTCATGTGATTATTATTATTATCATTATTATAATTGTTATGTTCATAGTTATGGTTTATAAATTATTTTTTTCATCTCACTATTTTTATGGGGGTTCACACTCATTAATTTTTCTTCAACTTTTTAATATCAACAAGACATTTTTTTGTATATTAATCTACATGATAAAATAGGAAAACATCAATATTTTAAACTATATCTAAAAATTATGAATAAAATAGTTACATAGATTGTTTTATTAATCTAACTTTATATAAGACCTCTCCCCTTTCCCTTTATTACTCAAATTTTTCTTATTTTTCTAATTTTGATAAGAAAACTAAAATTCAAAAAATAGTTTAGAGAAAAATAAAAACTAGGATTAAAACATAAAAAATGTGAAAAAAAGTTTTATGTCTTTATTCCAAACATAGGAGTTACAATGAAAATAAAATGTCAATCATTAAAAAAAATAAGTTTGTTTACATTATGTGACATGTCTGATATTTAAAATAAAATCTTACAATATATAAAGTATAATTACAAATATATTATATATAATAAATACTGCATAAATAAATTGAGGTGCAACGTAACCACAATAACTTTTTAAAATTTAACATTGTGATATTTATGTTAAATTTATATTATAATTATTTTTTGCAAAAGTAGTTTTTTTTGTGTTTGAAAAATAACAATACTTTTTTTTCCTAAAGACATTCATTAAGATAATGTGATGATGATGATGATGATGATAATAATAATTTATAACAACAAGAATTAGAATGAGAATAATATAAAAACACACAAATATATTATTTTTAAGTTTTTTAGGTTTTCCAATTTTTTGAAATTTTTTCAATTTCTTTCAGTTTCTTTCACTTGCTTCCAGTTTCTTCCTATTTTTTCTAGTTTCTTTCAACATTCAGCTCTTTTTTTTCCATTCTAAAGAACATGCTCTACATATTCTAGTCTTGTATTTTAACTATCTCAGATACAATTCTCATACCTTAAAGTGTATCTTTATTTATATTACATCACCAAATCCCAAATAATTTGGGAATATCGTATAAAATTGGAGATGTAAATCGATGAAGGATTAAAATTTGTGACATGAAAATTGTGTCTGCTATATTTAGAAAAACAGTATTAGGATGTTGAGTACAAAATAAATATGTTACATCAACTAAATAGATGTGTTAACTATGTTTAAGGACCATTTTTAAAAGAATATTTTTTTGTATTCATGACTTAACAAAAAAATTACAAGAACCAAAAACAAAGATCGCCTATCTTACGGGACTAGGAACAAGTTTAATCCTTTACAGTATTATAATTTGGCTCTACGGAAATTGGTGTATTTTTGAAATTAGAATATTGGTGCAAAGGAAAGAATAATGATATAAACATAAAAAAATATTCCATAATATAGAAAAATGTGCAAAGCAAACAAGTTATAGATTACTTCCCTCCTTTGAGCGCACTTGTGAGCTTCGACTTGGCTTTCTAGTGTACATTTTACATTCCATATGACTTTCAAATTAATTTCTAACTTCTCCTATAGTGATAAACTTTGTGTTTGAACACATATAATCAAGTTTTAATTTTTTAAAAAAATTATATTTTATTTAATACAGTATAATTTTTTTTAAATTTACAAAATATTTTAAGCCAAACTAGCGACCACTTTTTAAACATTTGTCTTTATTGTAATTAGAAGAGCAAAGTTTCTTATTTATTTAAACTTTAAAATATTTACAATCTTTTGAAATTAGAATTTTAATAGATTAATAAACACGAAGTTGCAGGAATGCCTCTTCTAAAAACTACTTAGATAACTAATAAAAACTCATAACACTTATCAATGATACTCTATAATAATTATGATGATAGTCATAGTAGTAGTAATAATAAAAATAATAATATGTGTTTTTTTAAATTTTAAAAAATTCCTAATAAATCTTTTAAAATATATTATAGACAATTATTAAAATGTTATTGCCACTTATGTTTATATTATGTAATATCTTGTAAATTATAAAATTTTTAAAATACTAAAATTAAAATAAAAATCTTATAGTAAGCATCAGGTTGAAATATACTCCGTAAAATGTACTTTCATTACAAGAAAAACATTAAATTGTATAAATAAAATAAATTTTAATTTTTTTTAAAAAAATTGACTTTATACGTGTCAAATACAAAGTTAATAAAATATTAGATAAATTACAAGTTAACTTGGAAGTCATATGGAATGCCACATGTACACAAGAAAGCTAAGTAGAACGCTACATCTGTACTCACAGGCCGGATATGGATACCTTTTTGTTAATTTTTTAAAAAATGGGGTACCGTTTTGTTACGAACTGAAGATGAGGTACTTTTTGTTAGATTGCGCAAAGTTCAGGTTCTTTCTATGTAAAAAAACCGTTATTCCTCACACTTTTCCTTCTCTTTTTAAATGGGGAGCCTCACATAACATAAATTTAGTTTTTCTATATAATTTTTACGAGACAATTCATGTGACATTCACTTTGAATGGCATAGCATGTCTCGAGCCTCTTGCGGGACTCTGTTGGTAAATTGATGTTTCCAACCTCCTAAGCCCTGCCCCCACCCCCCCCCCCCCAGATTTCACCGATTTTTTAGAGTGACCACTGTAGCAAATCAACGAAATGAGGGGGAGGGGGGGTGTTGGGGTTAGGGGTAGGAACTATAAATTTACCAACGGATCCTCGCATGAGGTTTGGGTCATGTTATGACATTGATATCAATGACACGTGAATCAGCCCGTAATTTTTAATATAATGAATCAAGATAATTTATTTAAAAAAAATAAAAATTATTTAGTTTTAATAACAACATGTACTCGTATATCACAAAAGTTGCTCCTAAATCAGAAGTATTTTGCAAAGTTATCAGAAGTATACAAAATGATACTTAATCTAAATCGCTGTGTTTGATTCAATGGAAAGATATAAGCGGTGCATTTCTGATAGTGTTTTGCTTTTGGGTGCCGGTTGCAGGTCTGTGAATGGATGAGAAAGAAGGGAATTTATAAATTCTCATCTAGTGACTATGTTGTCCACTTCAGCTTGATATTTAAGGTTCGTGGAAGTTGTGCTGCGGAGCGCTATGCCAAGAACTTGCCAAAACAAGCTAGAAATGACAAGACATACGGAGAAGTCATTGGTTGTTATGTGCATGAACACAGTCAAAGAGCAGGCATATGGTTAAGTCCTTTATTGCATCTTCAAAGGATGAAAGAGTTGGGTTTTGCATTGTCACCTCGCCCCTTCAATGAAATCATGCGCATTCAGGGCAAACCTAAGGAGGTCCTTGAGGGGTGGGCGGAGATGAAGAAGAGCGGGGTTTCACCCGATAATGATAGTTACAGAATCCGCATTAGTTCATTTGGGTTAAACTATGATGTGGATGGGATGGAGAGAATGCTGAGAGAAATGGAGAGTCAACCCCACATTGTCATGGACTGGTGTACTTACGCCGTGGTAGCCGAGTTCTATGATAGAGAATTCCTTGTAGATAAGGCCACCAATGCTCTTGAAAAGGCTAGGGTGATATTACAAAAGGAGGAGGACATTAGAAGAAGAAGAAGAAGAAGCCCCAATTATCTGCTTTATACTGATGATTATGAGAATGTGATAAAGTCACTGTTGAAGCTTGGTGAGTTTGATGAGGCCATGAAGTTTGTCAAGAAGTGGGAAGGAATAAGTAATAATTGTATGGACCCTGTGGATCCTATTAGCATTCCCTACACAATCATTGAGGAGTACATCAAAAGTGGTAAATTTCGAGAGGCATTTAATAAAATTCAGGCATGGTCTAGAATAGGAGGGGAAAAGGTTGATGTCGACAAACTCTCACGTTTACTTTGTAAAGAATACCTTAGAGTTGGTGATGTGTTTCAAGCATTTAAATGCTTTTGGTGGGGGGTAACTCGCCATGCTTCCCAACAAGTTCACCCGATCCTGCCGACGTTGTTTTTCAAATACTTGGAAGAGTGTGGAGCGTTCTTTCCCTTGCGCTGCACCGGCGGTACAACATGACAACTCAACTCAACCCTTACATATGGATTATGAGAATATTATCAAGACACTAGTCGAGTTGGGGGAGTTAAATGAGGCTAGGAAGATGGTGACAGAGTGGGAAGACGCATCAGACAACCGGCGCAGTAGTAGTTGCGACAATCTGAACATTCCTAAGTTGATCATCGAGGGATACTGTAAAAAAGGTTTGTTTTTGAAAGCAGAGGAAATGGCAGAAGCTTGGACAAGAGAGAAAAGGGGCCAGGTTGCAGAAACATGGTTTGTACTGGCTTCGCATTACCAGCTACATGGTAAAATGGTGAGAGGATTGGAGTGCATGAGGAGGTGTTTCAATATAACTCCCGGGCTCAAGGGCACTTACAATATGATGTGTTGGACGTTTATGAATGGCATTCAATATTCAAGAGGCATGATGATGATGATGATGATGAATGGCATTCAATATTCAAGAGATATGATCTCAGAGTATTAGTCGCACAATCTGCAACAACTTAAGTATTTTGTTCTGTTTTTCTAATAAAGTATTTTGTTACCGTATAAAAAAATGTTAGGAAAGATTAAGTATTGTGTATCTTTTAGGAAAAAATCAAATGAATACTCTTAGAAATTATTCAATTTTACACTAATATTCTAGATTGCCGACTAAGGTGAATATATGGTATTTTAAATGGTGACTGGATAGTTATTAAGTATGAGTTGGTAATTAATCACAAAAAATAGCTTGAATGCGTTATAATTACCCCCTCCACGTGATTTTAAAATAAAAATGTAATGAATCTAAAAAATGAAGTGTTTATATTATAATTAGATAAATTATGAATAGTGTTTTAGTAAAAAATTTAGACAATTTTAAAGTTTCTATAACGCTGAATTTATATTCTAAAGATCTTTTCAACAAATATAAATTTGATTATGATATATCTATGATGGTGTAAATTAGATACCCGGGCAAACTACTTTAAAAGTCTAAATCGGATCTAAGATAAATTGATGAGTTTAAGAGAATAAAAGGCTAAAAACACACAGAGTGACCGGGAAGATCGTAGGTGGAAACACCTGCAATCCAATTATTATTGAATATTGGGGAATGGTTATACAATGCTCTTTTAGAGAGAGAAATTGGATTCCTATCTTTGAGGGTTACATGAGTATTTATAGTGGGAATAGGTCACTGGTATTTATCTTGTTTGTCTTGTTCTCTTGATTGCCAATCAAGCGATTTATCGTGTAATACTTGGACATATCCTTCGGTGCAAAGGGTCCCTAGCGCTACTTTCCAAAATATGCTGAGCTGTGGATACGCGTGATCCTTGATAGATTACCCGAGTGGATAAGGCCACTCGGTTACACTCCTTGATTTATTCCCTGAGCTGTCTGACAACAAGGGTATGAAATCCACCTGGGTGGTTGTTTGCAACCGATCTCGGTTCGGTTCCTAGGTAAGAATACACCCATCAATCTACTTCAAAATTTATCATTTTGTTCAAGACATTATTGTTCTTTATTTTTTCACTATGTAGTTACCAATATACGCTTAATCATTTATAGTCTTCATTTAAAATGACATGTATTGTGCATAGTTGATAGCCTGAAGTATTGATATAAAATTGAGCAATTTCTGGAACAAAGGTGTAAATTAATTAATTTCAGAATATTAGCATAAAATCACAAATTCTTTGAAGTATCCGCGTGAATTTTTTCTATATCTAAAATTAACTTCATTAACTTCAACGAACAAATATTACTATAATCAAATAACTTTTGTAATGTACGTAGTATGAATCATATATACTTTAAAAAATTCATGTTGTCTATAAAAATCAAATAATAATTACTATAATCTCTATCCCAATTTAATTTGTGTGTTTACTATTTATATGGTCAGATTTTAATCAAATGCTTACCTATTTTTGGTATAGAATTTTGATATAGTTTTAAAATATGAAAATTTTATTTTTTAAATTTTTTTATCAATTTTAAAATAAATTGAATTAAAAACAACTTACAACAGACGATTTTTTTGTAGAGGGAGTGACTATAATTTAATATGCTCCAATATAAATATTTTTCCTCGACTTCTTTCTCATTTCAATCAATAAAATACTCCCTCCGTCCCTTAAAAGTTTTCGGGCTTTGACTTTTTTATGTTTTATGAAAGTGTATTATCGGCTTTGACCTTCCCATTTTGCCCTTAGGGGTTTTTTTTAGAAATGTGATGTTTTAAATCAATGAATAGTGATTAATAGAATAAAAAAGTAAGTAAAAAGTTTAATGTGATGGATGAGATATGGAAAAGTAGGGTTAAAGATAAGTATTTGTATCCATTTTTGACATTTTGAAATATTTTTTAGGATAGGTAAGAATGAAAAGTCGAAATGTTTTAAGGGACGAAGGAGTATGAGTTTGAAATATGAGTAAATAAAAATACATCATTGATCTAGTTTACCTTGTCTAACCGATTGAAACTTGACCCAATTACTTCTTCAATTTGATGTCTAGTGCTCTCTTCAAAACATTACGTTAAACATTTTTCTAAATTGTCTTGCTAGTAGACGTGAAAGATCTGACCGACTCGCTATAATTTTCAATCAAAATCTGATACGAAAACATTGTTTTGAACAGTTATAAATCAAACTTGCCTGACCGATTTGCTAATATAAGAATTTTTCAAAATCATATACCTTATTATGAAATACGAGTATAACGCAATAAAAATAAGGTTGTTATATTTTATTTCTTACTGCTCGTTTTTAATGTATATGATGGTGTAAATATAGCTGGGTGGGTTAACCGGGTTTGACCTGGACACACTCGACCCGTGATATAAAACACATACAAGAACACAAAGTATGACCTAGACCGGGTAAATCTCCTCAGTCTGAAATATATTTCTTACTCTATCTCGAGAGTGTACTATTTTTTAGTGAGAGAAAGAATGGATCCCCTCCTCTATCCAATATCATCATATTTATAGAGGAGGATTTGTGACCTTCCCCTATTCACCCATGGACAAAATAAGAAACCTGGAGGAAGGCCACTGTACATAATCTAATCACTGTTCAATCATAGACTTGCTACTAATACAACCAAGAAGCACTGTTCAATCAAAGACTATAAATGGATATTCTCAATCCAATCAGCCATGCAAGGTGACAAACATCCCTTTCACTGTTTGCCTCATGATGGATGAGCGGCGGGGTGGTCCCTCGGTCTTTGACATGGTTCGCCATGCCCGAGAGACTGTATCAATGTTAGCCAAGTAAGAAGATATGACCGGTCACCTTTTCTCAAAGGTTACCCGGTCATTTTAATTTGGTCTTCCTGAATATTCTTCGGAAATCGCCCAAAATGTGACCGGTCACTTTTTTGGTGGAAGTGACCGGTCAACTTTTGACCCGTCCCAATTGAAGAGCTAACATCATTTTGTGAATAATAAAAGTGACCTGGTCATACTTTGACCTGTCCCTTTCGGTTATCTGGGCCGGGTATAAGGATATACCCATCAGTATAAATTTATATTTTCAGAAAAAACATTAATGATGTTGCATAATTATTTGCTTTATTCAAATATTAGGTAACTTTAATTCTTTATTTTAATTTACTCCTCACGTTCTACAAAACATTCTCTTTCATTTTTTTCACTTTGCTAAAATACTTCAACTTTCTATTAAAAACCATTTTTACCTCTATTTTTTTATCATACCTATCACATCATAATTTTTTTCTAATAATCTATCCATCTTATATTATTTTTATCCATCACATCAAAGGCAAAATTTGGAGTACAATTTAACACTTCCTTATTTGATCAATTGGTCAATGATAGAATTGTTTTCATGAACAGAGGGAGTACATACTTAAAAATTACTTCAAAATTTAAAATAAAATAATACAATAGATTTAATCAAAATTTTTTATAATTTAACTTTATTTAATGCAAAATGCAGGTTTTAATACTAATTTAAAAACTTTAAAAACTAAAATCATAATTCAATCTCGAACCCTACCTGGTTGACCAATCTAGCCATGTTGTGACTCTGATGGTGTCATGACTCATGAGAGGCTACTCCCCCAATAGTTAATGCGTCGTAGGTAAATTAATGGACTTTTTTCTCTTGAAAAAAATTGAACTATATCGTGAAATGTGTATAGTCCCTTCGTCCGGAAAAAAAAAGTTATTTTTCCACTTTCAAAAAGTATAAAAGGTGTAGTTAGAATTTGATGAGAATTTTGTTTACCCACATGTGCTTTTCCTGGTAAGTACTTGCAAAAGTAAATACTTCTTCTGTTCCTAAATATTTATAACATTTACTTTTTCAATAGTCCCGGAAACTTTTATTTATTTCTACGTTTTCATTAGTTATTTGATAAAATAAAATATTCTTAACACCTCTTATTTCGAATAACTTTTCAGGTAGTTTTTTGATATGTAAATTTTATTTTTTTATTTCTATATTAATATGTAAATAAAATGAATTGAGAAAACTTGATATTTTACCTCGTTATAGAAGTGTGACAAATATTTAAGGACGAAGGGAGCAAATAAAATAAAAGACTGCTCTCTCCAACTTACTACTTAATTTTATTAGAATCAGATAAGAAACACAACAGTTTAAATATAATTAAAAAAATGATAACAAGTCCTAGGTGTGGAGGGGTCCAAATAATTCTTGGTCGTCGTCGTCTTCTTCTTCTTGGGTGCAACATAATAAATCATTCAGTTGAAACAAATTTTGGGAGCGCATGCGATCCTCAGACAGCCCTGCGGCATTCATGCCCCTCGAATATTCAATCATATACACATACATCTCAAACAACACAAAGCCTCCATACCTTTTGAGCCATGGTGTTAAACTAACAAATCTCAGCATGCACTCGAATCCTCTCACCAATTTACCCTCTTCCTGGTAGTGACAAGCAAGCATCAACCAAATCCCTCTGACCCAAGGCTTATTTTCCCTTGTCCAAGCTTCGGCCATTCCCTCCGCTTCCACAGAGCGGTTCTTCTTGCAGTATCCGTCGATGATCAGCTTGGAAATGTTCAAACAACCATGGAGATGGAGACTACTACTACTACTACTACTAGTCAAGTTGCCAGAAGATGCTTCCCACTCCATCGCCGTCTTCCTAGCCTCATCAAACTCCCCAGACTCCACTAGTGATTTTATTACACCCTCATAATAATCCATGTTTTTTACTGCTTCTTCTTCTTCTGCTGCTGCTGCTTGGGTGGTGGGGGGGTGTACCAGTACCGCAGCTGTGAGCGTGTATTTCGGGTTGATTGGAACGAGTTCAAAGAATGTTTTGCCTCCAGCAGTTCTGAGTGATGACACCGCGCAGCAGCACAATGACCTTCCACCGCTGGAGGGGAAAAATGATCCACACTCTTCTTCCAGGTATTGGAAAAACGACCTCTGAAGCGCTAGAGGTCCATACACAATCGCACCCTTTCCCTGAAAGCATGAATATGCATCAAATAGATCGCCCGCTTTAAGCAATCCGTTGCAGAGTAAAAGTGAAAGTCTGTCGATGCCAGCCCTCCCCTTGCTTTCCCACTCCCAAATCATTCTGTAAGCTGCCCTTAGTGAAGATTCAGAACCATTTTTTATGTACTCCTCAATGATTGTGCAAGGAATACTGATATCACCCACAGTGCACCAATTACCCAGCGATTCCCACTCCGTAGCAAACCTCATAGCCTCACCAAACTCGCCAAGCTTCACCAGAGACTTTATCACATTCTCATAATCACTATTTATCAAATTGTGGCTTCGATCATCACCACCACCACCATCATCATCATCATTCTTATTCTTATTCTTATTCTTATTCTTTTGTAATATCACCCTAGCCTTTTCAAGAGCATTGGCGGCCTTATCTACAAGGAATTCTCTATCATAGAACTCGGCTACCACGGCGTAAGTACACCAGTCCATGACAATGTGGGGTTGACTCTCCATTTCTCTCAGCATTCTCTCCATCCCATCCACATCATAGTTTAACCCAAATGAACTAATGCAGATTCTGTAACTATCATTATCGGGTGAAACCCCGCTCTTCTTCATCCCGGCTAACACCTCAAGGACCTTATCAACTTGGAGACTTTTGGCATAAAGGTGCATGATTTCATTGAATGGGCGAGGCGACGACACAAAACCCAACTCTTTCATCTTCTGAAAATGAAATAAAGCCTTTTCTCTTCTGTGTTTAT
>OOIL02002583.1:2047414-2081630 GCA_900332095.2 Cuscuta campestris
GAAATAAAGCCTTTTCTCTTCTGTGTTTATGCACATAACAATGAAGAAGTTCTCCATATGTTACGTCATTCCTAGCTTGTTCTGGCAAGTTCCAGGCATAGCGCTCCGCGGCAGTCAATCCCTGAACGCTACCAATCAACTTGATCTGGAAAGCATGGTCCTTAGGTGAGAACTCATAAATATCCCTCTCCCCCATCCATTCAAAAATCTGCAACAAGTACAACATTATAATCCAAGCAAAACCCTATCAGGACGTATCTCAAATATTTCCATTGAATCAGAAACTATGATTTCAACTATAAAAAAATTACATCAACTTTGATAAAAGTACCAATTATTCAGATTGACCATCACTTAACTACTTAGAAACACTCGATTTAGCTAGCACTATATTCAAACCTTCACACCAAAGGTAACATGCAATAAAATACTAGTCTTGTTTCATTTGGCACAGAGTGAAAAGAATGATGACGTCTGATTGCCCTGAATTCCCTTACTGGGTAGGGACTTCAAAGCTTTGAAACAAAAGAATTCAAGATGCTCACTATAAATTTGAAATTGTAGTCGAACTCTGAAGTAAAGACGATTCTAACTACTCTCTAATAAATTAAACACTTCAGTAGTTTCTCGTGAAAAAATTAATACAGAACAATTTGTGACAATTAAAAATAAATACGTAGTTTCATAATGTTAACAATTATTTAGAACAATATCATGAAAATAAAACATTCCATATAATTTAAAGAATCTCTCATCCTTTACGATTAAACTGTAAAGGGAGCCCCTTTTCTCATCCCTTGCAATTTTTGAAAATAACTTCAGTCAAACATCATAAACGGAAGCAAAAGTCTTATTTCAGAACGGATGGACCTGGTTGTTAAATACTTATTTATTGATATTCTTCTAAATAATTTTAAACAATCTAAAATGTGTATGATCAATGGTTTAAAATCTTAAAAAAAAAATCCATATTTAATGAGTGTTTTTATTTCAAAAATGGACTAAAAATCAACTTGTGTGGTGGAATTGAAGGGGTGGGGGTGTATTTGGGTCGGGGTGAGGGGTTTACCAAGGGGCTAGGGGTAAGAACCGTTAAGTTTACGAACGGGACACGAGAGTGACCCCGGGTTATCTCATGACATTGTCAGGCAATGTCATGGGAAATAATTATTAGACATTCAATATTAACCTTTAACAGTAATAAAACTAATACAAATAAAAAAAGATAGAAATTATGAAAGTATATACTCCCTCTGTTCCACAAAACACTTCCGTTTTAAGTTTTTGCGCATCTCATAAAATACTTCTATCCCACCTAAAATGTCTAAAATACTCCTAAAACAACTTCTACCCGCAATAAACTACATAGTGGGGTATATTTTAGATATTTTATGTGGGAGTAAAAGCGTTTAATGAGGTGCGCAAAAAATTAGGGCGGAAAGGTTTTAAGGAACGAGGGAGTAGAGAATGACAGACATTAAACAGTAGATGGAAATAGGGCAGAAGCTACCTGGCGACCTCCTTCAAAGATCCCCGCTGGCATGGGCATGTTTGTATGGCAGTAGCGATTCCATCCCTGTCGCGCTGCCCACTGGAAACGCAGCCCTAAGCCCAACCGGTAGAGGGTAATCATCAATTGAATTTGGACAGCCTTCCTAATCGATGGTCAGATTTCTTCAAAAAATTGGACCATCGGCAAATTGGATGCGTAGCTTGAGAATATAGAGAGTATAGACTACAGACTAGAGAGAGAGTAGCAAGAGAATAAGGTTATGTTTTGTTGGAGATAGGTAAAAGTTTTATTAGGCAGGTAATTATAGGTAATTGAAGGTAAGTAAAGTAAGGTAATAAGTTAAAAAATGAGAAGTGCTAGGGTCACAAACATTTTAGTCACAAAATACACAAAATTACTACTCCCTCCGTCCGGATTTTAAGTTCCCACTCTATTCTTTTCTCCGTCCGAAAATAAAGTTCCCAGTATACGTTTTCTAACCCACTTTTCCTAAACTACCCCTCTCATTAAATCGCCCTTCTCACCCAATCTTTTTACCCGCATCCATTATACCCTCCTGCTTTAACTCGCACCTCCTCTCCTTCCCAGAACCATTCCGCCCAATTCTTTCTCCGAACCCTAGATCTCTCTGGCCGTTCAAACCGTTCCAGAATCTGGCCTCTCTGGCCGTCAATTTCATCAACAGCGCGCCGAGATCCAGAGACTCCGCTCGGAGGGATGATGAGGAAGAAATCCGAGTCCGGAGGAACAATCCGCGGCAGAGCAGGGCGCGTTTGCGGCGGCGCTGGCGAGCGACAAAGCCGCGATGGTGCTGGAATTCTACTCCCGCAAGTGCCAACTCTGCAACTCCCTGTCCAAATTCGTGGCCGAAGTCCAGAAACGGAACGCCGATTGGCTCAACATCGCGTTCGCCGACGCCGAGGACGACCGGTGGTTGCCTGAGGTACGCGCATTTCCTCATTCCCAGCTTTTTTTTGTCTTGCTGTGTTATTAAAACTCTGAATCCTCCTCCTCCTCCTCATCCGCCATAGCTTCAGCATTATGACATAAAGTATGTTCCATGCTTTGTGGTGGTGGACAAGGAAGGGAGGGCGCTGGCAAAAACAGGGGTTCCGTACAGCAGACTCCATGTCGTTGCAGGTGTTTCTTATCTCCTTAGTAAGGGCATTCTATTCATTTTATAGGCTTAGTCAACACTCACTAAAAATTACCAAAAGTCAAACTGGGAACATATAAACCGGACGGAGGGAGTATTTATGTAATTAAATGTCTACTTTTTAATTATTTAACATTATTTTATTCACTTGGTGAGGTGCACAAATGGCAAGTTTGTGTATTTTGTGACTGGAGTTTTTGTGACTTTAGCATTTCTCTTAAAAAATTGTGTTTGAATGTTTATTAGGTAACGTGAGGTAGAGAAAGAATAAAATTACCAAAATATCCATTTGAGTATTTTGGCATCAAAAGTGGTCCACGAAGCATAAAAATACAAATTGAAAATTAAAAAAAGTCATCTATTGCAATATTGTCTTCCATATCACAATGTGAAAAAGGATAAACTGCTTCTTGCATAGTTAACTAGATAAATCAATCTACAACAATTAATTAACCCTAGAGCTAAATATACAGAAACAAAAAAAAAGTGAAAAAAAGAAAAACTGAAAACTGAAAAAAAAAAAGAAAAAAAATGAAAACTGAAAAAAAGGAAACAAAAAAAACAGAGGAAATTAAAAACTGGAAATTGAAAATTTGAAAAAAGTGTAAAATTGAAGTAGAGCAGAACAAAAAAAGTGGGAAAAAATCTGGAAATTGAAAGAAAAAAAGTGAAAATTGAAGTACAAAAAAATAAGCAAAGAAGGAGCAGCAGATGGCGATAGAAATTGAAGTCCATCGCAGAACAAAAATAAGCACCTAAAAACAATCTGAATTGAGCAATGCTTGAACAGCAGATGGCGATCAAAATTGAAACAAAAACGAGATTAACTATGCAGCGTTTATGGCGGAATTGAAGAGCAGAGCAATTCCGATAAAAAAAGTGAAATTTGAACGGAATACCTGTGCGATGAGAACAGAAAGAAGAAGGCTAATGGTTTGGTGCGTTTGGGTTAAGGGCAACGGCCTATTTTATTAGCTCCATATTTAGCCAATTTGGCAATTTGGTGGTCAAAAATGACCCGACCTTCCTCTACTAGACTTGGCAAAAAATGACCCGACCTGTTTTTGACCCGAAACCTGACCCGAAAGCACTAGATTTTGAACAAAGGTTTTGATGACCGAACCCGAAGTTGACCGAACCCGAAATGACCCACTAAAAATGGGTCAAACCCGACCAAACCTAAACCCGACCTATCCGACCTGCTAAAGTAATAGTTTTTCAAAATCATACACTTTAATACTCGTTTTTAATGTATAAATTTATATTTTCATGTTGACTTGTTCATCCCACATCGGCTATGCAGCCTTATATTGTGCTGCTATTTAATAGCTTGGGTACCTCAACCTCTTGAGTTAACTTTTGGGGTTAAATTGGGCCCAAGTCTATTGTTTCAACATGGTATCAGAGCCAAGCCATTGATGTTGGGACCACGCCCGTAGTAATCTGCGCCTCGTGTGAGGGGGGGTGTGTTGACTTGTTCATCCCACATCGGCTATGCAGCCTTATATTGTGCTGCTATTTAATAGCTTGGGTACCTCAACCTCTTGAGTTAACTTTTGGGGTTGAATTGGGCCCAAGTCTATTGTTTCAACATTTCAGACAAAATTTTAATAATATTGCATAATTATCTTACTTTTTTCTAAAACTTAAGCATTTTTTTAAATTCTTTATTTTGATTTATATGTCTAAAACAATTTTTAGGATTTAAAATAGAACAATCTAATAGCCTTACATCTTAGGAATCCACAGAATCAAACGGTTTGCAATTCCGTGAAGAAACGATAGAGATATGCCCAAATTACCGCAGGCTGTCCAGTTGTAACGGAAATGACAAAGTTGGCAAATTTCGATGTTGTTTCCACTCCCGCTCGTCCGTAAGGTTTCGGCCGATGATTTCCAGGTCTGTACCTTTGCGTTAGACTTGTCGAATCATTCATCACATACATACATGAACATCTATGTTAATCCATATGTTGAATCATCCCAAAATAAAATATGTAATACATATGTAAATCATCTTTGTGTTAAGACCAAAATAAACCAAATGTATAAAGTTATTATAAGTATATATAAACTTTTGAAATCAACCCAACAATATGTATATATTAACCAAAGGTGTTTAAAAGACTTAAAGAAGTATTTTGGACACTCAAAATATCAAGAGGTAGATTCGCAGACCCAAACGGTCGACGCAAACAGTCGACCGTCATATTAAACTTCAAAACGGACCACGACTGTCAGCCAAACGGTCGACCTCCGGTAGCTGACGGTCGATTGTCGCCTGCCCAGCCGAGAACCATCATCGTCATCCAGTCAACAACGGTCGACCGCCGGTCAACCGCGGTCGACCGTCACGGTGTTCCGCCAGCCCGACGAGATGAAGATCAAGGTCGACCGCCGCGTCAAACGGTCGACCGTTCCGAGCCCCGTAGCTTAATTAAATGATATTTTTATCAGGTTTCATCCAAATAAAATAAAGTATATTTATCCAATCATGTTGTTTACAAATTGTTCATATCATGTGATTCATTTCATCATCCATATTGAAACATATCACATCATGTGCATGCGCAAGAGATCAGGCGGAAGTGCGTCTCTTGTAGTGTGATGTGCGGGACTTATTAGTCCGACATCACCCGTTCCGGGCTTAGTGTACGTACATGGTATTCAGGTTTTGAGTACCACCCCTACTTTCTAGTCTCCCTTGAGAAACTAAGGCCACGTGAGTTCGTCGTACCAAATGGGCGAATCTCATAGCGCAAGGGTGTCCTTGCTCGTTAGAATCATACAGCATGAAATCATCATCAAGTAAAATCATCATGACTATGTGTGACATCAATTACGTATCATATAATCATCATCAAGAACAATCAAATTGATTAAATTAAATGTGCCATCATGTAATTATCATTCAATATTTATCATCACGATTCATCAAATTGTCTATATGATATAATGTGCCACTCAGCGGTTTCGCTGAGCGTGTAGTTTGTATTTTTCGTTAACTACATGTAGGTAACAAGAAGACAATGATGGAACCATTCCTGGAGGGCATTGAGTCAGAGGAGATGCAAGGATGGCAGGCAAATGTTTGATCAACAGATTTTAAATGTGTCATGATTTGATTATTATTGTACTTCCGCATTATTCTGAAAATATTTTTAAATGGGTCGGGATCCAGAGTCTGTAAATTTAATATTTATCAGAAATTGTCATTTCCAAATGTCAAGTGAAATTTTTATTTATCTCTCGTTTCACCTTAATTTGTATAATTCCGGGTTATATGGATTGGGGTGTTACAATCCCCATCAGGAATGACCTTTTTGTTGCATTCTGTGCACCCTAAGTAGCACCAGTCACCTGAATCATGAATCGATGATATGTTCCCAACAACCAGTAGGGCCAGGGTGCACATACACCAAAGATACATTTTAATGAGTGTAATGTACATTAAATGTACAATATTGACCTTTTTTATATTAGGAAGAAGTATTCACACGTTTAATTATTTAAAGTCGTTAAACTTAAAGTCGTAATTGTATACAACAAATTTTTAGATTGTAGTGCTTTGTACATTAATTATGAAATTTTGACCTTTGTGGTGTCCAACAGAGCCCTGATTCTGGTAGTCTTCATTACACCTTCTTCCCCATATGCTCCAACACTTAGAACGATACTACCTTCATTCACCTGTAGAGGCAACATGGTTCCATTTAACAAAGTATTAGATTAGTAAATATAGACAATGTATACAATTATTCCTATATATATTGAATTAATGTACCTGGCTCTAAATTCATTGACCTCAGCAGAATTACCATCGAACAGCATCTTTGTAACATGAAACGTAGTGGAGACAGTGACAGTACCTATAAACATACGATATAAATATTAGAAATCGATTCCTTAATCTGTTCAATCACGAAATATTTTAAATAGTTAGTTTACCCCTATAACGCCTTGGGTGGCAAAAACTCAATAGCATGAAAACCGGCTCTTGGGCATTTTGGGTCAAACATCCCAAAAATCGATCCACATATTCCCCCCCAAAGGGTGCACCCCATACGATTTCCCGTGTAGTATCATAATAGTGAGCAAATTTGAATCTATTATTTCAATTTAAAATATGATATTTTTATATTATTGAATCTTACTCATGTTCTTCTAGAGTAACTTCCATAAACTTTTGTTCTCTGCCTCTGATTAAGTTTGTTTGAACCTTGGTTCGGGCAACAATTTTTCCAATCACATCTGCATAAATATTTCTGTGATTACTTACTGGATCAAATACTGATATATAAAAAATCCAGATTTGCAAAATGTACGAAAGTAATAAGATTATATAAAATGGTGTAAGAAATAATACCTGAAGCAATTGGTAAGCTATTCCCATAATTGATCACATTTCTATTTCGTTATGCATTTGTGTACATGTTCTAAAGTGAGATCTGTCTCGATATTATTTGGGTCACTTGGCCATGGTATTCATAAAGTTTGAATTTTCAAAATGGTCATTTAGTGGTCTTTTGATTATCCTGTATTATTTGGTTCATTTGGCCATGGTATTCATAAAGTTAATTCAAAATAATTCGGTGCAGTGCTTGGAAAAACAGAGCTACTATTTTAGGAAGAGTTTCTAATGGCATAAGTCATTTGGTAGTTCATTGTATCACTACTTTGGTAGTTCAATGTATCACTACTGGATTTTTTTCGAAGGACAAAGATAGGCAGTTTTTGGTAGCACTAAAACTGTTTCAACAATCAAAAAGATAGATTTAAACACATATTTATTTCGGCCACACATTATTTTAATAAAGAAGATAAAGACTTAAAAAAAATGTCGTAAGAAATAATACCAATCAGAAGTTGATCATTCAAACATGGTTGACTTTGAAGAAATGGAAATGGCTTCAAGTCGAACATCATCCGGAGGAATCACTCCGATTTAAAGTTTTCACTTCAGTGTTTTTGAAAAAACCCAAGAGCTTATCATTGGCAGCGGATTTCAATCTTTGGTAATTGTCATGAACAAACACATTTCGAATGGCATAAACACCACCCTCACTGATCTGGTTTTCAAACTTCTCTTTCTCCTTCCGACTAAGATGTGCGTGAATCCTAGTTCCCTAAAAAAAGTATACAATATGAGATTATGAGTTATAGGTTGTAAAAAAACAAATGTAATAACTTGTGGAATACATTACATGCTCATCGTGAAAGACGATCTTCATGGAATCTTCACCTTTCGCCCACCTAGGAACGAAGTAAACCCGAATAGCCCTCAACATGAGAATCCAAGAATTCCGATTGCTGTTGAGTTCCACAATTGGAGTGAACATTGTCATGGAACTCTTTTCGGAATTTTGAGCCATATTTATGGAATATACGAAATTTATAAAAACGCCAATTTAGTGAAGTGGTGTAGGTTATGATGGAAAGAGGTGTATATATAATATGAGAAATGCTAGAGTCACAAACACTTCGGTCACAAAATACACAAACTTACCATTTGTGTATTTAAATATTTACTTTTTAATTATTTAACATCATATCATTTTATTCATTTAGTGAGGTGCACAAATAGCAAGATTGTGTATTTTGTGACCAAAATGTTTGTGACTCTAGCATTTCTCATATAATATTTTGGAAATGAAGTAAGTTTAAGCACATTAAATGCTTGGATTGTGTAAATCTTACTACCTCTGTCCTAAAACTTTCTTCCCACTTCCCATTTTTCTCCGTCCTAAAACTACCTTCTCATTAGAAAAAAAAGGATGACAAATGACATTAATACCCTCATGTATTTACACTAATTATCTTCTAACTCTATATTTTGAATGATTGTAAAAAAAATTTAAAAAAATCTTTTTTAAGGAGGGTAAAATTTGAAGTCAAAACCAAAAATTAAAAATCGGGAAAAGTCAAACTGAGAAGAAAGAATTAGGACGGAGGGAGTATTATTTAATTGATTAGATGGAAAGCATTGATATGACACTTTACCACATAAAGCATTATTACTTTACTTTATCGAGCCACGCACTCAGCCGTCTACCGCAGCCCCATAAATTGTCAGCCGCATGCCCAAAGAAGAGCAGAAAAGTCGGCCCATGAACATCAGCCCAGTCCGGTCCAAGTGATGGAGGAGAAAATGGCGGGAACACTATTCATAAGGTGCTCTTACCATTGAATATAGAAGAATATTCTATGTTATTTTTAGATCTACAATTTTAAATTTTTTATTCGACACCAACATTCAAATAAATTTAAAAAAATGCTTTAGTTAAACATTATAAACTGAGATAAAAATATAACAAGAAAATATATTTCTACTAAATGCTCAACACGTCGCGTGTACTGATAGTGTACATCAGTACATCAGTACATGTACTGCATGCAATAATATTGAAGTAAAGAAAGAGAATCATATGTATAATATGCAATTTTCTCCCTTGGAAAATATCTTTTCAAAAAGTTTCAAGTGTGGGGGGAATTTCTGTGATGATTGTTGTGTGGAGGCAGGGGTGGCTGTCAAAAGTTGAAAACACAGATCGCACGAAGGTGACTGACATCGGGCACAGCACAAAAGAATCAAAATTCTACGGAGGGACTCTAATCTTTGCTTTTTTGAAATCCTTCGAGTCTTGAACAGCAAGCCAGCCAGCCAAGGGGAGTCAAAGGTTCTAGAGACCGACACTTGGCATCCTCTGGGGATTGATTTTGGAAAGGGAGGCGTGCCTTTTCCACGATGCGGAGATTCGTGGCCGATAAAGCCAGAAATGTCGTCAATCGACTCGCTTCGTCTTCTCACGCGTTTCCGCCTCGCGCTTGTTCCCCTTCATCTCTGTCCCGTTTCTTGACCAGCGCCAGCGCGGATCTTTCGTCTGTGTCCGATTCCATGGCGGGTTCTGATTATTCATCTGCTCCGATCAATATTCAATCCATCAACCCCAAGGTAAAATCCAGACTCCCCAGTTTTTGGACGATTCAACTGTGCTTCGTTGCTTTGAAAGAAACCATTTAGCTTTAATTTCTTTTCTTAAATATTGTAGTCTACTTCCCCAATTCCACCCTTTTCTATTTTTGTTTTGGTTTCAACACAATTTTTTGGATAAAGTTTCTGGCTTTCTAACTACTGTGTTGTTTTTTTTTTGGAATCCAATTACCTTTGTTTTCTCGAATAGTTTTAATTTATACCCTTTTCCATTAATCAAAATTTGGTATAAATTTATGGCTTTCTTTTTCCTCTTTGAGTCGACTAAGTTTTATTGGTTCTTGAGCCACATTGTATTATTTGTTTAGCCCGGGTTTATTGTGCTTATTCTGCTTCAGTGATTCTTATTCTTAGGTAGATTTTCAGTTGTCACTAATGTGGCTGAAATGGATTTACTTGTTTTCCAATTTAGCAGAGTCAGCATTTTACCCTTACCAAGCCGATCCTTAACCCATGTCACGTTCAGGCAGCTAGAATAAATATTTCAAATTACAAACACATCATTTGATTTTCTGCTGTATTGTGATATTAACATGTTTTATGGCCTGTTAACCGTTCCACTTTATAGCCATGTTTCTGAATATTTGATTCACTTGATTGCTGTTCTTTGTACAGGTTCTAAAATGTGAGTATGCTGTTCGTGGAGAAATTGTCAACCTTGCTCAGGTAATTATCATATTGTTCAATTAGCTGCAAGGGCTTTGTTCAATTCTGAGTGTCCTTTGTCATTTTGTTTGGCAGAAACTACAAGAGGAGCTGCATTCTAACCCGGGCTCTCATCCGTTTGATGAGGTATTATTGACTCTTAAAAAGTTATATGCTTGGATGCATCTTGATTGTCTTTGTGACCTATTTGTTGCTTAACTCCAAACCAGGATCGCTTTCTTCTTTTTTCTAGTTTAAGGGGTTTGTGCACTTCTTATTTCACTTCAGCGATTTGCAGATTTCTATATCTTATGCATTCATTTCCCTGCTGATATTTGCAGATACTTTATTGCAATATTGGAAATCCCCAATCACTTGGTCAGCAGCCAATTACTTTCTTTAGGGAGGTTAGTCCGCTTTAGTCTTATGTTCTAAAATCCTGAAAACAAGAATGGAATGTTTCCATCTTCAGACTCATTGAGGATAGACTTTCTTATGTTAGGTGCTGTCGTTATGTGACCATCCTTCCATTTTGGATAAGAGTGAAACCCAAGGCCTGTTCAGGTAAGAGTTTTAGTTCATTTGCGGCAGAATAGTGTACTAAATTCTTTAGAGAAACATGACTCCTGTTTGGGGTTTATATGATCGTCTTCCACGGAGGGCACTCTTCAAAAATGTTTTTGTAATGGTTTCTAAATTCTGTAGTGCGGACTCCATAGAACGGGCTTTCCAAATCCTTGATCAAATTCCTGGAAGAGCAACTGGTGCATACAGCCATAGTCAGGTCTGACTTTATTCACTGAGAACTCTAAATTTCATTTCAGACATTTTTCTCATTTGAGGATTTTGAGATATGGAGTATATCATTCAACTTGTATTTTATTATCACTATATATAGGGTATCAAAGGATTGCGTGATACAATTGCTTCTGGTATAGAAGTTCGTGATGGTTTCCCTGCCAATCCAAATGATCTTTTCTTGACCGATGGTGCAAGCCCAGCGGTAAACATTTAAACTAGTTCCATAGTCATTTCATTAGTACCTTGCTTGCAAGCTGAAGTTGTTAATGACTATCATTCTTAATATTTCATCCAGGTTCACATGATGATGCAATTGTTGATTAGTTCTGAGAGTGATGGAATTCTTTGTCCCATCCCTCAGTATCCACTTTACTCTGCTTCAATAGCTCTCCATGGCGGTACTCTCGTATGTTCTGACTCGTTTTAGATTTAGTGTACAATTTCACAACTTTAGTCAGTCAAATGCATTTGAATATACATCTCTCTAATACAATCAATGCTTAAAAACCGCCACCTTACGCTTGGAAGATATTTCATTTTTCCCTTGTTTGCAGACACGAATTATTTTTTTTTTCAGTTTTTGTTTTGGGATCTTATATGATGTTTACAGGTTCCTTATTATCTTGACGAGGCGAGTGGATGGGGACTTGAAGTCTCAGAGCTTAAGAAACAACTCGAAACTTCCAGGTCCAAGGGGATCAATGTTAGGGCATTGGTTGTGATAAATCCTGGCAACCCCACAGGACAGGTAAACAGGTGGCTTGGAAAAGAACATACCTGTTCTTTTCATGATATATACTGATCCGTTCGAAGTATATTGTGTTTCCTTATAGTATTAAAATTGTTCCGATGCTTTAAGTATAGATTTATTAGCCATTTATGCTTACAGGTTCTTGCTGAAGCTAACCAAAGGGAGATAGTAGATTTCTGCAAGAAAGAAGGTCTCGTGCTTCTGGCAGATGAAGTGCGTAAATTTCACAATTTACGGCTCTTTTCCTGAACCCAGAGTTCTTTTATGTGTTTCATTCTCTTCATGTCATTTGGCTTAGACTGTTTTGGAGGAGTTTTTGAAAGAGTAGGAAAGGAAAACACACTTCGAAATGGAGTTATATGTGTTCCATGGTGATTATAAGACGATTAGGACATCAGTTCAATGCTAGTAATTCATTTTATATCCTTTATTTTGGAAATTATCAAGTTAAAATGAAAATCTGGTCCACAATTTCATCTCCATCCAAAAACTACACCGTAACAACATAGGATCACTTGGTTATTGATGTGGGTTTGTCCTTTTATGCCATTAAATTGTTGGTTTAAACGTTGGCAGGTATACCAAGAAAATGTCTATGTGCCCGACAAACAATTCCACTCATTTAAGAAAGTTGCGCGTTCTATGGGTCATGGAGAGAAGGACATTTCTTTGGTATCATTTCAGTCTGTTTCTAAAGGTGCACTATCATTCTCCCTTTTCACATGGCTTTCACAATAACTATATTGACCTCTTTGATGATGTATCTGTTCACGTTGTCTCTTTGGCCCTCTAGGATTCTATGGAGAATGTGGAAAGCGAGGAGGTTACATGGAAGTCACTGGATTTAGCCCCGAAATAAGGGAACAAATTTACAAAGTTGCATCTGTAAATCTATGCTCCAACATTTCTGGCCAGATTCTTGCCAGCCTTGTCATGAGCCCACCTAAGGTTAGTTCGTTTTTTTAATTGTGAAAAACAAAATGTATATTGGATTACTGGGTAAAACATGTTTGGATGCAGGTGTATTTTGTGAATTTTATTATACGATGAACGTCTTTTACATGAGTTTCTTTTGCTTTATTATTTTTGTAAACAAAACCTTCCATCACACAATAATAATAGTAATATCTGTTAGAAAATGCTAAGTTCTGCAAGTTTAGACATAAACATATGCTCTGCAAATTTATTCAGCAGATTGGATCTCAATTTTATCATCACTTTTGATACACAGGTTGGAGATGAATCGTACGACTCTTTTTGTGCTGAGAAAGATGCAATACTATCATCTCTGGCACGGCGTGCAAAGGTTAGTTTGTCTTTTAACAAACTTCCATCCATCTCCAATTTTATGAGACGTTTCACATACTCTCTTTATTCGGGTTTTTAGTTTTTTTCTTTCTAAAAAATATCATTTTAAGAAATAAGTATACAATTACTAGTAAGTCAATCGAATGTGTCACCCATTCATGTCAACCACGTGCATCCCTTATCTCTAGACTATTCTAGACAGTTCATCATAATATCTTTATTGAATATGAAAACTGAAAAGTGGACAATTAAGTTCAGATGGAAGGAGTATAAGAAACCCAATCCTATATCTTAAAACTCCTCAGGTCTTCTCCCGGTCAAGCAATCCGAGCCTAGCCCACGTTGACTCTGAAGAAATAAAAACCATACAGGGAGAAAAACATGAAAAAGAAAACTTGCATATTTTAAGCATAATACACACAATAGAGTTTCGTTCGTGGATGGACTTTGTACATTTGATATTTCTTTAGATTGTTTTTTTCCTTTAAAAAAACATGTTTTTGTGGAACAGACACTTGAAGAAGCATTCAACAGCATGGAAGGAGTGAGTTGCAACAGAGCAGAAGGAGCAATGTATCTCTTCCCTCAAATTCGTCTCCCTGAGAAAGCTATAAAGGCAGCAGAAGCAGCAAAGACTGCTCCGGATGCATTCTATGCTCGCTGCCTTCTCAATGCTACTGGAATAGTAGTCGTCCCAGGCTCCGGCTTTGGACAGGTAATTCCTACTTTTGTTTTCTTTGTTCGAAGAAATAGAAAATAAAAAAATGGGTGGGCCTTAGACCCTAAATACTAAACCATAATACCTCAAGGGAGTGTGTGTGTACGCAGAAGTACAAATAAAGAAACCACTCAAACATGATGGAAGTACAAACAAAGACACAAGAAGAATACAAACCAACTCTATGAACTTAGACATAGAGCACAAAAAACACACACTATAGACTAAAAACACACACACACACAAACACACCAAGAAAAATTACAAACTAAGGCCTATAGGTAGGACCTCCGGTATTACCAACTCTCCTAAAAAGAATTGGTGTTAAAAACAATTGGTATTAGAAAAAGCGGACACCTTAGCTCTATAGTGTATTCAACACACAATTGCCTACGACATTTAAGTGTGACTTGGTCCACATAGCTTCCGCCACAGGACAATTGATGCACACATGACAAACAATCACCCCCTCAGCAATTGCTCTTGCTGGGAATCAGACTTGTGCATATCTCATGGCCTACTAACTCTCCTAAAACCAATTGGTGTTAGGAAAAAGTGCATACCTTAGGGCATTCAGCACACATAAGTGCTTATGACATTCGAGTGTGACTTGACCCACATAGCCACCGTCGTGAGACAATTAATGCACGTCCAACTACTCGAATGATAGATCATGAGGCGAATTTTAAGTCCGCGTGGCAAATTCGTTTTTACAGTAGTTTTGATGTTTGGTTCCTCACATGTCCGCGAATAGGTGAGCGGAACGTGGCATTTTAGGTGCACAATATTGCCTCAAGAGGACAAAATACCAGACGTCGTCGCTCGCCTTACGGAATTCCACAAAGGGTTCATGGATCAGTACCGCGACTGATTATGCTGCTGCTGCTGCTATAATACAGGCTACATCTCCAAAGCACTCTGAATAATACTCTAAACTGTCCCAAATTGTTCTTGTTGTGGTCATTTCTGAGTTTTGAAGCCTACAAGTGTGTGATTTACAAGTAGATGATGCATCTGTTTTTGTATTAGTGCTGACAAAAACAATTTTCATTGTTGGCTCAAAATTTGTAAGGGTTCGTTTGGAACTCGGAAGTACAGTACTTTCTACAAGTGCATATTCCTTCTATTAATTCATACACTTCTTTATTTTCTAATAAAGTAAAGAGTATGTAGGCTACAATTTTTTCTCTTCTAATAAAATATCAACCATTTACTTTTTATTTTTCAACATTTATCTTAAACTGTGTGAAGTCGAATTGTATCAATTAATTCAAGACGGAGGGGTATAATTTATTATTCTTTGTTCTAAAAAGAACAACACATTATGTAAGACAAAGTGAAATTTTAAGTTTGTTTAATTGATTTTATTTAAAGTTTCTTATAGATACAAAAAATTTGGCTCACATATTTAAAAATCTGCTTCAAAAATTTTATAAAATAAAATTTGACAAGAATATTTTATTTTATAAAAAAATCAATGAAAATAGAAAAATAAACAAGATTTTTTATAATTTTTGAATAGTGAATTACGATGTTTTTTTCAGATGAAGGGAGTAGCATTCAACAGGTAATGTGGGGTCCCAAATGAGATTCTTTAGCCAGTGGAGATGCAATAAAATTATTGTGTGTTTGGGACAACTTATTTATGAAAATACTAAGCAAACCAAAAAAAAGTTAAAAGAAACAAAAATTTTAATTTTATTTGGTCGGCAGGGAAATTATTCTTTGACAATTTTGAATAATGCTGGGTATACACCAAAAGTATACCTCATTTGTACATCACCACTTTTTTCACTATATATTCTTTATTGATTTTCTAATTTTATCCACACCTAAAATTGTATATTGGAAGAATATGATTTAGACAATACTAATAGCACTGCAAGTTAATTTACCACATGATTTTGTTCAGTCCAAAATGTTAGTCGTTACTTTGGATCTAAATGATTGGAGAAGTAAGAAGTAAAGTAAATCCCCTAAATAGGAGTAAAACATGTATCATATCTTTATAATAGGAGCTCAAACTTAAACTCCTCAAAATAGAAATAGGACTAATTAAATAAGTAATGGGTGATGTAGATGCTAATGTTATTCGATCAAATGAGGGAGCGAGAACTTGGTCGGCGGTGCAGCTTCTATGGGTTGGAGACGGTGGTCTTTTACTGCCGCCCCGATTCGGCCGTACTCCAGTAGGCTTTGCAAACACCATATCACTTGCCGGCGCAAGCTTACGCCCATCGCCGCCGTCTTCATCCAAACCCTTCGCCTCCCTAAGCACTTCCACTCATTCTAGTGAGAATCTCCACTTTACTTTAATGTTGTGATTTCTTTGTCTCCGTTTCCTATCAATTTTTCATACAATCACCTTTAATTTGGGCTTTGATTCTTGGTTATTGATGAATTTTGGTGAAATTTGAGTTAGGGTTTATTGGCTAAATTGCTAATTACCTTATATAGCCTCTGAAAGTTCAGATCTAGTTTTCTTGCTGATATAGGGTGTGAATCCATCTCTGATGCTTATAGGTGCTGTACCAACCCCGTCTTCACCAACACTCCCAATCTCATTCATTTTGGCTATAATTTGATTCTAGCAAATCAAAGTATAGTTTTGCCCCCCTAAAAAACTTGTTGTTAAATTTTTGATTATTGATTTAGAATGCATATACAATTGAAAAAAATTAGATTAAAATTATCTGATTCATGGTCCATTTACCTGTGTGACACTGTCAATTTGCATCTAAAACAATGTATGTGGGCATTTGTGACATTATGCATTTTCATATGTGACACTATGTGGGGCAATGCTTGGTATTATTTGACACTGTATTTGGTGGTTAGTGTGGTACAATGATATCAACATTAATAAGAAATTACTCTAAGTAGAAGCAAAACATATGTCATAGGCTCAAAATAGGAGTTCATATTAAACTTTACTAAATAGTAGTAATTAATTAATTTTTGTTTTTCAATCTCACTGAGGGTACAAACTACAAAGCCCCTATTTTTTTAGCGATCCAAATTGTTTCCCCCTTCTTCAATCTCAACAACCACCACCGATCACCATCTTCGTTACATCTCAGTTGCTAACATTATACAGTTTTGAATGATTGGCTTAATAATCAAACTTGTTCTCATTTTCCTTGTAACATTATACAGTGTCATATAGTGTCATATATGTCCTTATGTAGCGCTAAGTTTGGCAGTGTACATTGTCATTTTTGACATTATTTGTTGCTACAGTTGACATGTATAGCAAGTCAACTGTAGTATGGCACTAGTGATGGTTACATGTCCTGGTGGTGTCGGTAGCAAAGAAGGAGACTTAGTGGTGTTGGCAATGACATGCGAAATCATCAACAATAGCTAATTGCACCACAGTGGGACACGAGAGAGCAAAGATAGGGGTGTGTGTATGTTGTTAGAGGTGATAGAAGAGTAGCAGAGCACGACGACATGACGGAAAGGGCCGTGGGGCAAGGAGTGCAGCAAAGCGTGGCGGCGTTGGCGGCAGGGGGAAAGAGCCGGCGGCGTTGACATGTAATATTGCTCGGCGTTAGCATATTTTTGTATGGTACTTCGTGTATGTCAATAACATTTTACTCATATCTAAAGATATTTTTCTCTAAATTTTCACATGTAACTCTTAGGATCAACTTGAGGAGACTAATTAGAATAAAATTGTTCCTTTTTTATAAATAAAATCCCACATTGATCTAATGGGCCATCATCCTTTCCTTCCATGGGGGAGAAACCGAATTGTGTTTTTACCTAAAGTTGTCCCCCCCCCCTTTTGTGTGTGGTGTGTATATGTGTATGGCAAGCATCATTGCCATTTGCCAGACCACCCTTCTCTCTTTTCGTTCACATTTATAATCCCCCCTCACAAAAATAAATCCAAATAGAAAAATAAGAGTCACGGCACCAAAACCTATGCATATTGACTAGCTAGCTCCCCTCCACCAGTAGCTACCTAAAAATAAATGACCCTGCCTCTAACTTTGTTTTGAGAGTTGAAAAAAAACTTACTTTAATAATCCCATGAAACCACGAGGCAGTTGTGAAAGGAGAGTGAACAACTCCTATATTTTGGGACTTTTATGTTTCAACTCCTGTTTTAGATTTTCATCAATGTTTTACTCCTATTTTGCTCCTTAACCCTAAAAAACACACTAGGCTAAATAATGTACTCCCTCCATACTACCGATTATTTACATATCAATTTTTTTTACTCCGTATTTGTTATTCTGTAATTAATTTTATTAATCACTTGTTAAAGTATGATAGTCTTATCAACTCTTAATTTATACAAAGTAAATTATTTGATGTGATTCTAATAAACTTTATTTTAAAACTTTGTACTATTACCTAAATAAACTAAATTCAAAAAAATGAATTTGTCAAGTATCATTATCGGAGACTTTAGTTTTGAGATAGAGAAAGTATTTTCTTTGTATATAAATACGGAGGAAAATTCGTGCTTTACATTAGCCATCTCAAAAAAGTTCTCATTTCATTTAGAAAAAAAGAGTACTTTGCATTATATCTCTTAGCTTCTTTCTACATAAATTTCTACAATATAATTTCAATTTTCGTTATATTTTAGTAAATCAGATTTATTTTTTTTTGGGAATGAACATAGCATATTAAAAAATGCCAGAAGCCCATAATGTTTAACATCAAGTGTTTTATAAATATGTATAGACAATGATTTTCTGGCCGTCACAATCAATAATAATTATATAATCAGTGATCAATATCCAATTTATCTTCTTTCAGTGATCGTCTGATCTAGTCTGAGGGGACCTTAGGGATGAGGCTCATCGTGTATATATATATATATATATATATATATATATATATATATATATAGACACACACACACATATGAATTACAGTACTTGATATCAAACTTACAGGGTGAAATGAGTGAGTTTCAACTCTAAGAAAAATGGATTTGTAGGGTGGGAATGTGTTACAGTGCCTCCACCCCCCCTGTATATATGTATGACAATATATATAGATGATTTTATACCTATATAGATCATAATCATTTGTGAATAACACATACGATAATGTATAAAATTATTTATATTATCATGAATGAGAGCGGGGCTAGTGATGAGCATAAAGACTAGGACCGAAAAGATTGATCAGGAGAGATTGAGATTGGGACCAGAAAATATGGGACTGATGTTGTTCTTGAGATCGGTCTGGTCTTGGACCGGTAGTCTCATTTGGTTCTTGATTTTTTATGAAAGACTAGACTGGGATCGGACTAAGACTAGAGATATAATGTATTCATCATACTTTAAATTTTAATTTGTATGTAAATATGTTTATCCTATCAATATGAAGTTATAGTAGATTACATAATTTTATTTAAGAATTTACAAATAAGTGATAACAAAAAAGTCTCAGCTCATATCTATACAACATACATATTCATTTTATTTTTTCGTTCATTCTATCTAACTTTTTCATGTTGACAGACCCGCCGTTATGGTGAAATTGGTAGACACACTGCTGTTAGGAGGCAGTGCTCGCGCATCTCGGTTCAAGTCCGAATAGTTGCATATCTTGTTAAAATATGAGGAATATCTCACATAATAATATTCAAGTTGCATAACTATTACTCCGTATAAATTAATAAAGCATAATAATTTTCGTATAATTTTTTTTTTACGGTAGGCATGCCTGCCAAGTGCCAATCAATATATG
Source organism: Cuscuta campestris (assembly GCA_900332095.2). Classification (NCBI taxonomy): domain Eukaryota; kingdom Viridiplantae; phylum Streptophyta; class Magnoliopsida; order Solanales; family Convolvulaceae; genus Cuscuta; species Cuscuta campestris. The sequence continues at coordinate 2,067,016 of OOIL02002583.1, forward strand.
TCACCTGGACCATTATTATTACTGGCATTATTATGGAAAGAATTGTACGGCAAAACAAGCACGAGGAAAACTTGTGAACAGTGGATTCGCCATTTTAGCTGAATTCAGAGTTTCAGTTACGCACGAGCCTTTCTTAAACCCTAAATCATATGGGTTCCATGGCGGCTTCTGATCATTCATCCAAACGCATCACTATTCAAACCATCAATCCCAATGTAAGGCTATCATTTTAAGTTTTAGCATTTTCATAGTTAATGTGTACGAGTAAAAATTACGGAGTATTCAAAATTAATCTGTACATTTACATAATTTGGGTTGGGGCTCGATTATTGATATACAATGTACTCATTTTTCAGGTTTTGGAATTTGAGTATGCTGTTCGTGGAGAAATTTATTACCTCGCTCAGGTAAATATACATTTGAATGATTGTAGACATGATACGTGTTCTGTTCATTTAACTTTTGATGTATCACTAAAGTCATAATGATGAGTTAAATTTGAATGGAAGGAGTATCGTTTTGCTACTTGCGCATTGATCCCCATCCTATAAGTTTGAGTTTTTTTGGAATGAATTCCGAGTTTTGAAATGGTATGAGAGCCTATTAAGCGCAAATGAACATTGATCCTATAGTTTGTTACCATCAACAATGACCACACTTACTTCATGATTTTGTTAGCTCTAACGAGCCATCATTTTTAAAGTCAACTAAATTTGGAGGATGCAATTAAAGGGGTGGGTTCAGGTCAGGCTCGAGTGGGGGGTTTACCTTGTAATTAGAGTGTAAGAACCATAAATTTTGCGAACAGGGGGGCTCGTAGGTACTACATACATTTGGAGCCAATGTCATCACATGACATTAAAATCCAATATAATGGGAACTGGAGTGATACAAATAAATCTCTTCATAAGAAGTTGCAACGGGAACCTAAAACTTCAAAATGATACTTCTTTCCTTTTTTTTTTTGCATTAATATACAGAGTTATTTTTTTATGCTTTGAAATTTGCACTATCAATTTCCTGCCGCTAATTCAATATATTCAAATCTGAGTGGCCACTGTAAATACTCTTTGACAGAAACTGCAAGAAGAACTTGAGGCAAAACCTGGTTCTCATCCATTTGATGAGGTACATAACCCTCTCTTTTCAACCAAATGCTTCAAAGATGTAATCATGCATGAGTATTTATTTGTTCTATATCTAGTTTCTAATGGTTTTTTAATACTCCGTAATATAGAATAACTTTTTGTATAATCTATATCTAATTTTTTGTCTGCCAATATGTGCAGATACTTTATTGCAATATTGGGAATCCTCATGCCTTTGGTCAACTACCAATTACTTTCTTTAGGGAGGTAATCACAAGTTTATTACTCTCGTGCCGTAAGATTCTTAGTCATGTTTGGTACAAGAGGAACTGTTTTTCTCTTGTAAGCAAACAGGGAAATTTTTCCTTAGAAAGTCATATCCTCTTGAGGAGAGGAAATCCTTTTTCTTGTGTTGATACTTGATAATGTACTGTTCTTTGCAAGCATGTAATGTCAACTTGTAAAAGATTAAAGACACTTAAGATTATCGGTTTTCTAAGAACCTATTTTCTGGCAGGTGCTTGCACTGTGTGACCATCCTCGCATTTTGGATATGAGTGAAACTAAGGGAATGTTCAGGTTTGAGATATACAGAGTCCTGTTTCGATTTAAGTACTAAACAATCCCCAGGAAGTGCAATCTCATAAGAAATGACTATTGTTTTCTCCACGCATTCTGCAGTGCGGACTCCATAGGCAGGGCCTTGCAGATACTTGACAAAATTCCAGGAAGAGCAACTGGTGCATACAGCCATGATAGGGTCTAGTTTTACTTATCCGAGACGCTTCTCATTTCACGGTCTCTTAGATATCATGATATATATTGAATTCCAGTGTTTAACTAAATATATGTATAGGGTATCAAAGGATTGCGCGACACAATTGCTTCTGGTATAGAAGTTCGTGATGGTTTCCCTTCCAATCCAAACAATATTTTCTTGACAGATGGTGCAGGCCCAGCGGTAGATATTTATACATTTCAATAAATGAAGCCTTGGGCTACTACTCCTATAAGGATAGAACCCCAAGGCATAATAAGTGCAAGGGTAACCCCAACATTTTGGGGCTACAATGACCCATGCGTTGCACAGACAGTTATTTTGTGTGTGTTTGTACAAAGCATGGGGTCATTGTAACCCCAAAGTGTTGGGGTTACCCTAACTTTATTCTTCTTTCGTGACCTTATTTTGGGATGTTGCCAAACTCAACATTTTATCCAGATTCACACGATGATGCACTTATTAATTAGTTCCAAGAAGGATGGAATCTTGTGTCCCATCCCTCAGTATCCACTCTACTCTGCTTTGATTGCTCTCTACGGTGGCACTCTCGTATGTTCTAACACTCAAATTAGACAATCCCGCAATTTAGTTTGTCTTTTGTGGAGGGATCTAATGATGACGTGCATAGGTTCCTTATTACCTTGACGAGGCAAATGGATGGGGACTTGAGATCTCAGAGGTCAAGAAACAGCTTGAAACTGCCACCTCCGAGGGAATTGATGTCAAGGCTTTGGTTGTGATCAATCCCGGAAACCCTACAGGGCAGGTAATAATAACGAAGAACATGTCCTAATTTCTTCATTTTATCCATTAATCACTTATGTTTGCTTACAGGTTCTTACTGAGGCTGACCAAAAGGAACTTGTACATTTCTGCAAGGAGGAAGGTCTTCTGCTTCTGGCCGATGAGGTGCATAGATTGTTTTTTAACCAAATATAGGGCATGTACATATAAGAGTTGGAGATTTGTATCCTTATGGCCATTATTAGAATTGTGAGTCTTTTAACTTTGGTACTAGGTATACCAAGACAATGTCTATGTGGCCGAGAAACAATTCCATTCATTCAAGAAAGTTGCCCGGTCCATGGGTTATGAAGAAAACGATATTTCTTTGGTATCTTTCCACTCCGTATCTAAAGGTATATACGCAATTTCCTATCTTATTTCTCTTGGTTTTCACATTAACTACATAGTATACTTATAAATGGCCACTCTGCCAGTGTAGATGTTCATGTATTCTGTTTGGCTTTTTCTAGGGTTCTATGGAGAATGTGGAAAGAGAGGTGGCTACATGGAAGTCACTGGTTTCAGCCCTGAGATAAGGGAACAATTGAGCAAAGTTTCAACTATATATCATTGTGCTAACATTCCTGGCCAGATTCTTACCAGCCTTATCATGAGCCCCCCAAAGGTGTGTGTATTTTTTCCATTTATTAATTTTCTGGAGTATTTTTTTCAACATTTTCGTAATCACAGCGAGTACCTTGGTCTGAAGTCCATTTAATATTTTTCAGAACAAACTTTTCCAACATTTTTGTAATCACATTGAGTTACTTGGTCTGTTTGTTTTCACAGTTCGGAGATGAATCGTATGAGTCCTTTTGTGGTGAGAAAGAAGCAATCCTCTCATCCTTGGCAAGGCGTGCGAAGGTCAGTTCGGTCTTTTCCACCAGCTTCCCATACACATCACAATGTCCACCTCACACTTTCTTCTTCACAAGGTTTCCAAATCAACCTGAAGGTCTCTTTATCCCATTTAAATTCCTTGACACAATATATAGTACACATATCCGCATTTTAAGGTAAACGGTAAATGGACATTGCAGACGCTTGAAGAAGCATTCAACAGCATGGAAGGAGTGAGTTGCAACAGAGCAGAAGGAGCAATGTATCTTTTCCCCCGACTTCGTCTCCCACATAAAGCCATAAAGGCAGCAGAAGCAGCCGAGGCTGCTCCCGATGCATTTTACGTTCAACTCCTTCTCAATGCCACAGGAATAGTCCTCGTCCCCGGCTCCGGCTTTGGACAGGTAATTCATTCCCACTCTTTTTCAAAATAAAATTCAAAATAAAATAAACCAAAATAGAAGTAAAACATGGCTCTCATCTCTGAAATAAGAGTGACATGTTTTTATTCCCAAAATAAGACTTTGCACTGTGACAATGTATACATTGTCAATCCATAGTATTTTTTTGGTATTATATGTCGACACTAAAGAAATCGCCCTAAATAGGAGTTAAACATAGAGAAAATAGCAAAATAAGAGCTTTATATTTTTATCCCCAAAATAAGACTTTGCACTGTAACAATGTAGCATTGTATATTGTTATTCCACAATGTTGTTTTGGCAATTATATATTGACATTATTGACATCGTAAGCTCTGTTTTGGAGATAAAAATATAAATGTCCTATTTTAGTTCTTTTCTAATATTTTGCTCCTATTTATTTACTCCGTATTTTTTTTCTTTCTTAAATCTTAATATATTGTGACTTTTGGTTTCTGCCTGTGATGGTGAATAAATTATAGGAAAATGGAACGTGGCATTTTAGATGTACGATATTGCCCCCGGAAGATAAAATCAAAGCCGTTGCTGCCCGGATTACAGAATTCCATAGAGGATTCATGGATCAATACCGTTGACTCGGTTTCTTTGTTCATTAACGTCAAGTATTGGTGTGAAAGTTGGGTTTGTATTTATGCAGCTTCTCTTTGTTCAGAAGTTTTAAACGTGGAGAAATATTTGTTCTCTTATTTGTGGTTTGCACTTTTCCACTGGAGAATTATTTGGACTTTAGAGCATCTGCTGAGAGCAATGGAAATGCCCATCACGCCGGGGGCGCCATCGGGCGTCAAACACCACCACCTTCCGGGCTTCATCTCAGCGCCCTTTAAACGTTTAATGCACGTTGTGTGTTGATCCCCCCACAACGCTCCCCAGAAAAATAATCTTTGAATTAATTTTTTTTTATAAATATCAAACCTCAATCTTCAATTTTTTTCACATCTTTCTTCAATCTTCAATTTCATTCGCACACATCTCTTCAATCTTCTTCAAATTTTTAAAATTTTTGTTAACATGAATCCCTCTAGTTCTTCTCCCCCGGCGGTCTCGAGCCAAACAAGTACGCGATGTGACTCTTCCGAGCGTACGGGAGTAATCCGCCGTTGTTGGAAGCGTACAAGAATAACCCGTCTTTGTTCGAAACGCAAACATCGGTGAACCTCGATGACCTGGAGTCGGTTCTGGAGACTCAACCGGAAGCAATTGCACCAACAGGAACCAAAAAAAGTACACGCCGGAAGAGTCAAAAAGCGAACGGTGACAAACTGATGATCGAGGCGGCACATTCAATCCAAAAGTGGACGTCGCAGGAAGAATCCTTGTTGGTGTCGGCTTGGGTCAACGTCTCCGAGCATCGTATCGTTGGTAATTTATATGTTTTTTAATATATTTGTGTTTAAAAAATTTCGTTCAATTATATACTTTTTAAAGGTTCGGAGCAAACGAAGGATGCGATGTGAGATCGTATCAAAGAAAAGTTCTTTGCGGCGATGAACATGGGAGCCTTCTACCATACCCGAGACCAACTCACTTCTAAATGGGGCCACATCAACCGTAAAGTCCGAAAGTTTATGGAGTTTATGAGGAATGCTCTCGGTTCCGGGGTTCCGGAAGAGCAGGACGAACGATGCCGATGTTCTCAGACTTGCCACGGCCCAGTATCAAGACGACGGGCACCAATGCAAGGTACCCGTCGATCTTTGGAGAACTTTAAGCCGTTCACCGAAATGGCAACAACTCAACAATCCCGAGGCGGGATCCTCAGGCTGAGGTTGAGGTCGATGGCACTATCCGTTCATCCGAATAAAAACCTCCCTTCAACGTAGACAATTCCGATGACGAGGGCCCCATTCCACGGCCGATCGGAAGAAAGATACATAAAAAATTCTACAAAACAATAAGTAACAAGAATATTTTATTTCATCAAATAATCAATATAAACACAAAAATAAACAAAACTTGATTTTTAAATAGTGAACATTAAATTGTTGTGGGCCAAAAAGAGTAATTTTTATTCTTAAATTACCAATTTTTCAGAGGGAATTTACTTAAATAGTATTCAAACATTGTAACTTTTCTAATGTAGTACCATAGGTTTTTATTTCCAATTTGTACCATCGGTCATTGCTCAAGTAAATGTCCATCACCACCAAACATTGATCAAACTAGACATTATTCAAATATTATTTAGGAAATAAAAAAATTAAAGTAGTATATTGGGAAATGATACATAGAGTATGTTTTTGTGTTATTTAGTACAAATTTTACATTTTTCAATAAATTGAATTAAAAATAAATCCAGTTAGACATCATAAAACATAACACGAATTTAAATTTAAAACAGAGTATATTTATTGAAAAATGCTAGGGGTACATCAAAGGTGTACCCCAAATGTCCCCCACTCCCTCCTTGTCCACTAAAAAAGGCAAAAAAATTCAAAAAAAATAAGTAAATAAAAATCAAATAAAAATGTGTGGAGGAAAAGAGGGTGGTGTACATTTAGAGTACCCCAAATGGTGTACCCTAGCATTGATATTATTTATTTGGGGCTTCGCCTAGATCATAGGGCCTTTAAAAAATCCAATCATTTGAGCCGATAGTCTTACAAGTAAGAGTACTCGAAACCTTGTGAGGAAGTTAAATTTATTTCCACCAAACTATGGATTGTATTTTTCTAATACTTAAAGTTTACCATTGAGGGCATGGTTTAGAGAACAGCAGATGTCTAGTTTACGTGCTTTCACGTGTCACAAAGAAAAACATATGAGGAAAGCTCATTGGGGAAGTAAGATGTGTTCAATAAATAGAGTCAAAAGGATCAAACCCAATCAATAAAAAGAAAAGAGGATCCGAAATCGAACAAATCTCAAGGGAAATTGCAGGAAAAAGATGCAATTACCAATATTTCACAGTTCAGATGGAAACGTTTGCAATTCCAAGAAACAGACAGAGGAGCAGAGCGAGTCCAACAGTTTGAGATGATATGGGTGGGAGTTCTCTCCTCTTACAAGCGACTGATGACATCCTCCACCTCGGATGCCGGGTACAAATGGTAAGTTGGGGCTACCCTTGCAATGTCCACATTGTTGGGTGTCACCTAGTAGTGTTAAAAGGGCATTTAAGGTGGTCGGGCGATCAATTTATGTAAGCACCCCAACTATCGAAATAAAAAAAAAACAATTAAGTTTACCTTCTCTTCCATAACTTGCTTGAGGATGGACAGTGCTATTGTTTCAGCTTCTTTAAGAGTGAGTTCCTGAAAACATAAGAACGACAAGGTGCCTTAGGATCCTTTTCGGAGTCAGAAAATACCAGAGGAAAAAAATAAGAAGACACCCCTGCCGGAAAGTTTAAAGGAAACAAAATGCCGAGAAAATAAAAGAGAGGCTATGGCTTGACCAATTAGTTTAAGATTTTGTTGATACTCGGTTTATTTATTTGTGTGTCAGATAACGACAAAAATAACAATAATATTTCTTGAGTAAACCAGTTTTTCCTTCAAGCACGAGAAAATAATCTTTCACTTTTCCTAGCATTTTCTGGGATTTAAAAATGGCCTTAAGAGTTGGAGTAAAGAGACCGATCACAATTGTAAGACTTTTGCATTTTATGTGTCAAAAAGCACAGGTTTGCATTGGTGATTTGGAGAAGAGTAAACCAGAGAGTACCTCATTATACTGCTCCTGCAAAGAGCTATCAGCACCTTCAGAACCCGAACCTATAGCTTTTGCATTGCATTGCCAGAATGTACCAGATGGGTCCGTGTAATACCTGATGATAAAATTCCCTTTTATCAGTTTCAAAAGTATTTGCAGCAACTCTATCACACCATATTAAGACATTCAATTTATTACACTCAGAACTATGCATATCACAAACGAGTAAAAAGGTTTAAACTTTTAAACATAAATGAGTATACTCACAGGCTTGGACCATTCTCATCATGACCAGCAATGAGAAGAGATACCCCAAATGGCCTAGACTGCATTCACACAGAAATTCAACAATTAAATATGGTTTTAATCTTGTGTTACATATTCAGATCTCCCCTTGGTACCCTAATGCGGACCTTTACTTATCGAGAAGATGTTGGGAACATAATGTGTTGATTTTAAATCTAGAAGATGCAAAATGTAGGCATCAGTTGTTGCTTAACGAACTCATATACTCATATCTCGAGGAAAAAACAGATACAGTTGGAACATCAAATTTCAGATGCACTTATTGTACTCCACAAACAATATGGAGTAGAATACACTAGTAATAACACTTTGGATTTCTTCTGTTCAGTGGTATAGGATGGAAAAGATTTAGTATCAAGTTCTTTGCCACCACCAAAATCTCTAGCAGAATTTCACAAAATGTAACTAAGTATTTCTGTGTGTGTGTGTGGAGTGGGGGATGGTGAATAATTTAGATTTTAGAAGCACGGTAAAAATTTAAACTGATGTTGTAAGAGTTCTGTGTGTCCCGAAAATCCAATTTTAAGAGCTAACTTTGATTTCCAAGTAAATTTCATTTAAATCCAAGAGGCAAGCAGTTTTAGTCAATTACTCCCTCCGTCCATTTTTAATGTTCGGACTTTGACTTGGCATGGAGATTAAGGAATGTAAAATTTTACATTGACTTTCCAATTATGCCCTCCCCATTTTCTACCCCAACATCCTATCACCCATCACTCTCCAGGCCCAGACAACGTCTCCTTCACCTCCCGATACTTCTCCCCCCTGCGGAGCCTTCTGCCGCAGCCATTCCGGCTTCTTGACACTCGGATCTCTTCCGGTAAACGGCCCCATTCCGCCGGGATAAGGCTGCGATTTCGCCTCCCTCTTGTCATCATCCGTCGATTCACGGCTGATTGCCACTCCTCCACTAGCAGATCTGGGTCTTAAACAAGAAAAAGAAGCAGGCGAATTGCAGAGACTTTGATTGCCGCTGCTGGAACCGTTGCTGAAGAGAGGAGGACAGGTCGGAGTTCTGGAGAAACGACATTGTTGAATCATTTCCTTCTCGTTCTTCGGGCAAACCGATTCAACGATTGAAATCAGAGGGAGAAAAAAAAGAATCAAAGAAGAAGAAGATGAAGATGAAGATATCGGGTACCAGATCCGAAGGAAAATCAGAAGGGAGAAAAAAAGAATGAAAGAAGAAGAAGATGAAGAAGAAAAAATCGGGTACCAGATCTGAACGAAAATCAGAAGGGAAAAAAAAAGAATGAAAGAAGAAGAAGAACGAAGGAAAAGAACAGGGAAGGAAAGAAATGAGAGAAGAAGAGAGAAAAAAGAAAGAAAGAGAGAAGTGTGTGAGGAATGGTTGGCGAGAGGAAGAAGAAAAAGAAAGGAAAAAAGGATGGAAGGGTGGGGGTAGTTAAGTCTTTTTAGTATAAAAAAGTTTCCAAAAAAGGAAATAGAAACTTAATTTGTGGACGGATAAAAAAGGAAAGTCCGAACATTAAAAATGGACGGAGGGAGTAGTACAAACAACCATGGAAACATATTATAGGGGTACAAGTGACCATTCATTACTTATAAAAGCTTGTAGCTTGATCACGTTGACTAGAAATAAAAAATAGTACCTTACTCACACATTATCCTGTTGGGGAAGGAGTAGTGAATACATAAAAAAATATATAATAATAAGCATAACAGGTAACATGTATCAATAGGGGAAACATCTATTGAAACATAAATCTGAATAAAACACGATAAACAAATTGAAAGAACTTTAGCCAAGAAAAAAGTGATGCTAACCATTGATTCTTCATCGCCCTCACCAAACCTTAGGGCTAAATCACAGAGAGCTTGTGTAGTTGATTCGACGGTCATAGGCTCACCATATGAGAATCTATGGTTCTACTTATAGATTGCCATAATGGAAACACATAGTTAATGCATGATTAGCTAGAAATTGCAAAGATGCAAATCACTTTATACATTAATCTGCAACTGATAGGTACCTGAGTCTCCACTCTAGCATGTTCTATGAGTGTCCTTGCATCAGCAATTAACCCACTCATTGCACACCCGATATGGGAATCGATTTCCATAATTTTCTCCACACTGCTTGGCTCCTAAAATGTTGTGAAACGATACAAATGTCACATGAACTTTAAAATGAAAAGTTTGTTTAATTAATTGATAGTCCCTTCATCCCTAAATATACCCACAGTTTCTTTAACACGGACTCTCAAATTTGACGCTATTAGTTTCCCAGTTCCCACATGTAATTTCCACTCAGGGGTAAGGCCTAGCCCCCCTATTGTATCCCCTCTCCTTTTTTTAAAATAGTTTGCAGGGGTTCTCCAGTCCTTGCCCCCCTGATTTTGGTGGTTTCTACTGGTAAAAAAAATACCCACGATTTCTTTTTTTGTTTGTCCCAATATAATCACTCATTTCTCATTACACATTGTAATAACCTATACATCCATTCTCATTATAACCTTTCATCTTGCAGGAACTGCATATAATCAATTACGGGCTACTACTAATTATATTAATAATTATATCCAGTTTAGTAGAGTGTTGAGATACTCATGGTTACGCATTTAGTTTAACACTTCACCATTGTTTATCTGAAGGGTATTTACAGCTTACATTAATAACTTATGTTAGCGGCAGTTACAAGTCTATAAGTTGAGTCTACAATAGTCCAGCTACTAATGTTATCTAGATTAAAATATAATTATGGTTTCAAGAAAACGTAAAGATGCAAAAAGTAAAAAATATTACGGAGTACTAGTGAGTTTTACTAGTGTTGCCTTCTAGCATTAGTAGAGTTGCATACTTGCATCTGATGGCCAAAACACAGGTTAAACACCACCCCGTACGACCCAACTTTCTTTTTATTTTCTTCTCTCTGAGCAAGTGAGGAATCAGAATAGTACTCTTCCACAGTTCCTTGAAGCCAAATTCATACGTCGAACCTCACTTCTATAATTCAGGACTAACTTATTACCAAAAACACTTCGCCAGGTTCCAGTATAAAATGTATCAAAGAATATGAACGCCATAATAACTAAAGATCTAACTTCGGAGCATTAAAGAACAAGAATTTAAATAAAAAACCAGACCAGGAGTGGGGAAGTGATGCGCTTCTCAACAGCGATAACAACTCCTTCCTTTGTCTTTATCCCTATAGCAGTCGAACCCAGCTACAACACATCAAAAATCAAACCATAAAAATCTCCACTTCAGAGCTACTCACTTCTAAGCACTAATTGGTCCAAAGATCAATCCAAATTAGATTCCATTCAATTGGACAATACAAAGCACAGGAATACCTTGATAGCTTCAATAGCATATTCGACTTGGAACAGACGACCTTCAGGAGAGAATGTGTTGACACCTCTATCGTACTCCGTTCTTTACTCCATCCAACGAAAATACACAACAGAACGAAAAACAAACAGTTAAAATACTCAGATCAGCAATCATCAGTACAACGTAGATTACACGAAAAACCCTAGTCTGATAAAGTTTGTCTGTGAAAAAAATAAGAAATTGATGTTGATTAGCTTTTACCTGGTGAGAAACATTTTCAGTTAGATCAATCGGATCTCCAAAGCCGGAGGAATGCGAAGACGAGAAGAAAGATGATCTCCTTCAAGCTCGTCGTTTCTGGCCCAAAAGGAAAAACGGGTTAACGAGTGGGAATTGGGAAATCACTACACCCAGTCACCAAAACTTTTGACTCCAGATCCGAAAATAAGAATTTTGTTGTTGTTTTTTTTGGAAAATAAGAATTTTGTTATAAGTGTTTTTTTAAAGAGAAATTTACCTAAATAATACTAAAACATAATGACTTTCTCTAAATAATATCATATGTGTTTTTCTTCCCAATGTAGGACGTTTAGTCATTATTCAAGGAAATATTCATCATCAATGAACATTATAGACACTATTAAGTGTTATTTAGGGAATAAAACAGTTTAAGTGCTATTTAGGAAAATGATTTACTTGTAAGTTTTAGTGTTATTTAGTGCAAATATTTTTTTTAAGGATTAAAACATAAGTCATTTCTTAATAAAGGATTAAAACATAAGTCATTTCTTAATATATGATTTACATTTTTTTATTTTCTAAATAGGACATAATAATGTTTAGTGAGAGAAATAATATCCAAGTGATGACGGATATTTACTTGAATAATGATTAATGGATAATGACCAATGGTCTGAAAAATAAAAATATATAGTCTTATATTGAAAAAGTCATTATGTTTTATTTTTATTTAGGTAAATTTTCTAATAAAAAAATTGTTAGAAATCGGTCAAACCCAATAGAAATAAACTCTGTCGACCTGTTAAGGTAAAAAATTTAATATAGTGTGATAATAATAATGATGCTATAATTTTTTTCATATTCCTTTTTGAATATCAAGGACTATGAATATCTTACAATTGAAGACTAGACATGAAAGACCTTTTCAATAGGACTAGTTATGTAATTTATTAAAGGCAATAAGAATATGCATGTTTTGTAGTGATTAAATTCTTACAAAAATTGTTACTTTTATAAAAGAATCTAAGAGGATGTTTGGGATTCTTTATTTTTTGGAAGAAAGTGTTTATATTAACCACATAATTTAAAAGCAATTCAGAGTAGCTTTTAAGCTTGCTTTTCTGTTTCTAATGACACCAAAAACCATAATCTTACAAACATTCCAAATCGGTTTCAAAACAAAAGTTAAAAATTATTTTCAAAAACATTGACAGCTTTTGCTTTTCCATATCTAATACAATAAAAGTTAAAATTACACTCAGCTCCTAAACGTAACATTTTCGACTATTTCCATCTATCACCAAAGTGAGCATCTATTATATCCACCCATCTTCTTTTTATTGCTAAATATATTAATTATATTTATTATTCTTGTAATTATTGTGTTACCATACTTGTATAGGTTTCCTAAATATGGCTCTCCTACTATGATTAGGATTGAAGCCTCTACTATATATTGATGTATTCTCTACACAATTATTCAATGAAAATATTCTTTCTACATGGTATCGGAGCCTAAAAACCCTAAACCCTAATCTCCCAATTCTCTCTCTCTCGTTCGGCCTCTCTCTACCAGCGCCGCCCCTATCCTCGGCGGCCCTCCACCGGCGTTCTCTCCTCTCTCCTGGCGGTCCTCTCCCCCATCTCTCACCATGGCCGAAAATAGTGAAATCACTTCCCAAACTACACCCTCCACAACCCCGCATCTTGCTCTCACAACCATCTCTAATGTCAAGTTGCATGTTCCTGTCCAACTGAGTCTTTCTCAACCAAACTACAAAAAGTGGAGTAGTCTTTTTCTTCTCCTTGTTCGGCGTTTCAAACTTCAAGGATACCTCGATGGATCTTTCGTCCCTCTCTCTGACGACGACGACGAATGGTGCCAACTTGATGCTCTTCTCCAAGGTTGGATTCTCTCCACCATCAATGATGAAGTCTCAGATCTGGTCATCTCTTCTCTCACCACCGCCTCTGCTCTCTGGAAGGTCATTCACGACCTCTTTCATGATAACAAACATGCCCGCGCCATGCAGTTGGAACATGAATTTCGTACCACCGTCAAGGGCTCCACCTCTATGGCGGCCTATTGCCAACGGCTCCAAAATCTTGCTGATTGGTTGGACGACGTTGATGCACCGGTCTCTCAACACCAACTTGTTCTTCAGATGCTCCGAGGGCTTCCCGCAGATCTTCAAGGCCAGACCTCGTTCATGCAGTTTCAATGCCGAATTTTCTTCAGGTTCGCTCGGCTCTCATGCTCTTGGATCGTCAGCGGTCAAACCCTGCTGACCCCGGCAGCACGGCCTTGCTCACCACCCGAACCGGCGGGACAAACGGCGGCAGCAGCTCCGGTGGACAGCACGGCGGCAGCAGCTACGGTGAAGGCAACTCGGGACAGCGCGGCGGCTCTGGACGAGGGCAAGGACGTGGCGGCGGATATCGGGGTCGTGGACGTGGACGTCAAAACGGCTCCCGGCAACGACAAACCCATGACGGCAATACCACCTGGAACTCACCTAACCCAAACCCTAACCCTGGCCTCCTAGGCCCCCGACCCACACCCTACCCGTACCCCCCTCCCCACGCCTATTGCACCACCACCACACATCAACCCTACTGCCCTAGCCCACCATTTTGACACCCTATCCCTTCGTGAACCCACTTGGTACTTGGACACCGGTGCCTCCCATCACATCGCCTCCGACACACGTACTCTTTCTCATGTCTCTTCTTAATCTTTATATTCACCATTATATATCACTGTTGGTAATGGATCTAAAGTTAGCACTACGGCTGTTGGTAATCACACTATCCCTACTACCCCTGCCCTATCCCTTAAAAACATCCTCGTTTCCCCTCACATAACCCACAACCTTATTTCTTTTCGCCAACTTACCCGTGATAATAACTGTACTGTTGAATTTGATGCTCATGGTTTTTCTGTGAAGGATCGTCGGACGGGAACCGTGATGCATCGATCCAATGATATGGGACCCCTCTACCCCCTTGGCCGAACTGCACCTGCCCAAGCCCATGTCGCCGCTGTTGATCTTCAGACTTGGCATCGGCGTCTAGGCCATCCCAGCCAGGCCGTTCTCCGTGGCGTCTCCTCTATTCCGTTTTTTAAAAGTTATCAACATACTTTATGTCATGCGTGTCAATTGGGAAAGCATGTGCGCC
>OOIL02002583.1:2082702-2119342 GCA_900332095.2 Cuscuta campestris
AACCACCCCCCTCCCTGCCCAACATCCACCCAATGCAAACCCGATCCAAAGCTGGTACCTTCTGTCCCAAACAAATCCTAAATCTCAACACCGTTGCAACCATTTCCCCCTTACCACCAACTTACCGTAGTGCTCTCAAGGATCCAAACTGGCATGCTGCTATATGTGATGAATATAATGCTTTGATCAAGAATGATACATGGGAATTAGTACCCCCCACCCCCACACAAAATATCATCACCGGTAAATGGCTCTTCAGACACAAACTTGGCCCTTCAGGTGAGTTAACCAGGTATAAGGCCCGATGGGTTGTTCGTGGCTTCAATCAGCGTTTTGGCGTCGACTACGGTGAAACGTTCAGCCCCGTTATTAAGCCTGCCACCGTCCGCGTCGTCCTTAGTCTCGCTCTGTCTCGCGGTTGGCCCATTCATCAGCTAGATGTCAAAAATGCTTTCCTCCATGGCCAGCTTCAGGAAACTGTGTATGCCAGTCAGCCGTCTGGTTTCCAGGATGCCAAACGCCCTCATCATGTCTGTAAGCTCAAAAAGGCCTTGTACGGCCTCAAGTAGGCACCTCGCTCATGGTATCATAGGTTTGCAGGTTTCATTCAGACTATTGGGTTTCAAGGGTGCAAGTCTGACACGTCCCTCTTCACTTTTTCTCATGCCACGGGCACGGCCTATCTCTTACTTTATGTCGACGACATCGTCCTCACTGCCTCTTCACCTGCACTCCTTCAGAGCATCATTCGGAAACTCAAGGCTGAGTTTGCCATGACAGACATGGGCGACTTACATTTCTTCCTCGACATCAACGTCCATCGCACCTCCACTGGGATGTTCCTCCATGAGACTCAGTTTACCCATGACATCCTTGAGCGGCCTGGGATGGTCTCCTGTCGTCCCATCTCTACGCCAGTGGACACAAAGGCAAAACTATCATCCTCAGCTGGGACGGCCCTTCCAGATCCGACGTTGTACAGGTTCAATTGTTGGAGCTCTGCAGTATCTCACTTTCACTCGACTTGACATCACTTACGCCGTCCAGAAGCTTTGCCTTCACCTCCACGCACCTAGGGACGTGCATCTCACGGCCATGAAGCGGATCCTCCGCTACCTGCAGGGCACGGCCACCCATGGCATTCATTTGACACGGTCCTCTATAGACTCTTTGCAAGCATACTCTGATGCAGACTGGGCTGGATGTCCTGACACTAGACGCTCCACTTCTGGTTACTGCGTCTTCCTAGGCGATAACTTGGTCTCCTGGTCATCCAAGCGTCAGGCCACTACGTCCCGATCCAGTGCCGAGGCCGAGTACCGGGCTGTTGCGAATGCCGTAGCTGAGACATCCTGGATCCGCAACCTCCTCCTTGAGCTACGGCAGCCACTCCGACGTACTACCCTTGTTTTCTGTGATAATATCAGCGCCGTCTACCTATCATCAAATCCGGTACAGCACCAGCGGACCAAGCATGTAGAGGTCGACATACACTTTGTTCGGGATAAAGTAGCCCTTGGGCAGGTGCGTGTCCTTCATGTGCCCTCTTCTTCCCAGTATGCAGACATCTTCACCAAAGGCCTACCATCTCTGCTCTTCCTCGAGTTCAAATCCAGCCTAGGCATCCGACCTCCTCCACATCCGACGTAGCCGGGAGCATGCTAAATATATTAATTATATTTATTATTCTTGTAATTATTGTGTTACCATACTTGTATAGGTTTCCTAAATATGGCTCTCCTACTATGATTAGGATTGAAGCCTCTACTATATATTGATGTATTCTCTACACAATTATTCAATGAAAATATTCTTTCTACATTTATATTGGAGTATGATGCCACACATAGTGAGGAAACTGAGGAAGTATAAAATGATATTTTACCTAAAATTGTCATGCATGCATTGAACCTAGATGAAAAGCTAGCTATGTTCCACACTAAAAATATCAAGAAGAAAAATGGCAAGTAGCCCCGCAGATGGCACAACAGAGTTGGCAGATTAGCTCATTTGCCCCACCCAAAAGAACATTTGTAGCAAAAAAATAATGCATTTGGAAAAGGCATTCATTATGTAATGAGCTCCACCTCCTTTTCCCCTATAATAGATCATTCATCTCTTATTCACTTGCAACATTGTGATCATAATTATAGCAGCACAAAAAAGCAACTGAATTCTCTCCTCAATTTACCCATCAAGTTTAAATTTATTGATGATCTTTATCAATGGCTGCTGCTGTGTCATCACCTATCACAGCCATCTCCATGGCTTCTGCTCAAGCAAGAAGAGGAAAACAAGATGCTACTAAGACAGTTTTGGCGCGCTCAGGTGTTAGACAATATTAATAATTATCTCTATTATAGTATTATTTGTATTTTAGTCAGCTCCTATTATTGATTCCTAGTTCTAGTTGAGGTTGACTCTCTTTCATATATATTTTGCCATGTATTTAATTATTCCTTGAGCAATACAATTATTCCATTACTCAATATCAGGCAATCGTGTTTCGATCAATAACAACATATTATCCAAGAAAGCTGCTACATCGCCGTCGTTGTCATCATCAGCTGCGAACCACGAGATTAAGGTTTTTTCACAATCTAGAATATTGTTGGTTCCATGTTCCGTCCTTTTTTAAATCTTCGCGTGTTTGGCCGGTCTAAAGCAGGTCTTCGAAGATGGACCAAAGGGTATTGTTTGTTACAGAGATGAAAGTGGGGAGGTAACTTGTGAAGGGTACGACGAAGGTCCGAGATTTTGCCCGCAATTCTCAAGATTTTCTTGTAACCCAAGGTAACATCACAATGATACTCCCTCCGTCCCTAAATAAAGTTCCATTTTTGACTTTTTGAGGATTTAAGAGAAGGATATTTTGGTGTTGACTTTCCAAAAATACCCTTGATGTGATGTGTTAAAGTAAGATGTGATAGGTAGATTATTAGTAAAAAGGTATGATGTGATAGGTAGGGTATGAAAAAGTAAGAGGTAAAAGAGAAGTTTATTTAGGGACAAAGAAAAAACGAAAGAGGAACTTTATTTAGGGACTGAGGGAGTATTTGTTAGGAGATGATTGATTAGGTGGCATGATCATTAAACGAACTCTCTTAGTTATTATGGTTGAATTAGTGTTGAGGATATATAATCACACGCTGAACACCCAAGCAAAAAAAGAGCCTAATATATAATTGAGAATATGAGTTACTTTCATTACTGTGATCAATTGATTTTGAGTTAAAATTTCATAGTTCTGCCGATATATATAACTAGCACCGTTGGGTGATCTTACTGTTGTTTTTCTTTTGGTTGCTAGAGACTCTGAGACTATTGATCATCTGCAAAAATGTTGGCTTCAAAGGCATTGATAACACTGAAATGTAATACTACTAACAACGGAGACAAGGGCTTTTTCGGCAAAACAGGCATTTGAATGACAAGTCTCACTTTGAACTAAAGGCAAAAACAACAGCTATATAATGGCTTGATTACATGTCTATGTAGTTTGTCTTCTACTTTGTACAAGATATATGTAAAAAAAATGAAACCTAATATCCATGCATACTAAGTTCTAGGAATAAATAAAGGAAAAGGGTTTTTAATTTGTCCCTATAAATAAGAAAAAAAGATTAAAGTAAAAGTTAAACATTGAAAAATATACTAAAATAGGATTTCCATGTTTTGATTCTCGAAATAGGAGTTAAAATGTATTTACATTATCAATCATGATCATGTACATTACATACATAAAATATACATACACAGTGCCACATTACTATAGTACTATTTAGGGTATAAAAACATGAAACTCCTAGTTTGTTTACTCTATTTTGATTTCTTTATAAATAAATTGTCCACACATGTTGTATGAATGACTTTTCTATCCATGTCACTATATGAACTTTAGCCTGATCCCAAGTCATGAATATCATTGAACTCAATCTGACCATAGTAGTAGTCATCAAACCAGGTATTTTTAGAAACAATTAAATGATCGATTTACTAGAGCATATGTCTAGAATATGAGAACTTATAGTACAGTATAAAGTTTTGAAGTTAAGTCAAATATAAGTTTGAGTATAATCAAACTTGCCAAGAAAAAGGATTTAATTACTAGAGCATACCATGTGTAATTTGACTTTTCCTCAAATTACACAAATTATTTTTCAAAAGTAATTTGATATCATAAAATTCAAGAGTAAAATACATACTCTTGAATTTTATTGACATTACTACAAGAACTAATTTTAAAAAGTAAAAAAAGAATTGTAGTTGCATATGATGTACTTCCTCAGTTTCTTAAAACATTTCATCTTTCAGTTTTTGTTTTCTTTAAAACACTTTCACTTTCTATTTAAAAACTATTTTTACCCCTATTTATTCCTATTATACTTATCACATCATACATTTTCACTAAAACAATATCCATCACATCTTACTTTTATCCATCAAATTAAAGATAAAATTGGAAAGTCAATTACAAATATACACTCCTTATTTTTCTAAAAAGTCAAAATAGAAATTGTTTTATGAAATAGAAGGAATATATAACAAAAAAATCATTTCCCAATAAAAAGAGGAATAATAGAGAGTATGTACTTTTATTATATGCATAAACTTTATCAAAATTCCATAGAGACTTGAAGTGGCGGAGGACCGAAGCCAATATTGTCCTTATTCAAAATTCATCGACGTGAACCTAAGAGGTTGAAGAAGAAGCACAAGACATTGGGCTGGGCTATCCCGAAGTGGACAATTAGGATGAAATTATAATTATAATATCGAAGGACTACTATGGAAAACACTTAAACATAAATGACCATTTTGTATAAAACTTATTTTAAATTCAGATGATAAAAAATATCAAAATATACCTCACTTAACAATAATTAAAAATTGTTGTTGTTGAGGATATTTAATTATCTCATTTAAATATATTTCTTTTGTAATTATCCTAACTGTGGTAGTTAGCTATATGCCTAGTCTCTCCATGTAAATAGGATCGGGTAGCCCTCTTCCCTTGCATTTAGGAGCTTATTGTTGTACATTCCCTCTATAATTGTTTGCTCAATTATCAATGATAACACAATTCATCCATTTATCTATATGGTATCCGAGCTTCTTTACTCTTAATCGAGATTTTTTTTCCGATCCCTATCTCTTGCTCTTTTCTTTCCGACGATGTCAACCTCTGTCGATGAACCCTATGCTGCCCGCCCCAAAACACTTTCCTATCAAACTTACTAAATCCAATTCTCTTGTTTGGCGTCGCCGGGTTCAATCCACCTTGATTGGGATGAACTTGTTGGGCTATCTTGACGGCTCCATCACAGCTCCCAAACAGTTCCTGGATACGCCGTGTACTAAGTTGAATGGGCGCTCTACTACGGCTTATGTAATCTATCTCGGCACTAATGTTATATCTTGGAAGTCGGTTCGTCAAAAGTCTATTTCAAGATCCTCTACTGAAGCTGAGTATCGTGCCCTTGCACATGCTACTGCTGAAACCCTTTGGATATGGAATTTACTAACTGAGCTTGGCTTCCCAGTTTTAGCACCACCAACCTTATTTTGTGATAATTTGGGTGCTACGTATGTTTGTAAAAGCCCTGTTTTTCATTCTCGTCTGAATCATTTGGCCTTGGACTACTTCTTTGTACGCAAACTTATAGCATCCGGGAAGTTGCATGTTCGACATATTGCTTCTGGTGATCAAACGGCTGATGTTCTTACGAAACCTTGCCTGCTGCCCCGTTTCTCCGACTACGTTCCAAGCTAGGGGTTCCTGACGGCACCCCAATCTTGCGGGGGCGTGTTGAGGATATTTACTTATCTCATTTAAATATATTTCTTTTGTAATTATCCTAACTGTGGTTAGCTATATGCCTAGTCTCTCCATGTAAATAGGATCGGGTAGCCTCTTCCCTTGCATTTAGGAGCTTATTGTTGTACATTCCTTGTATAAATGTTTGCTCAATTATCAATGATAACACAATTCATCCATTTATCTATAGTTGTTTGGGAAAGACTTTCAAAGGAATATATCTTAATTTTAAATAAGTAATTATGAGATAGTACTTATTAAACTGATAGAATTTGAAAGCACTATTTCAAAAATTTATAAGTTTAAATGATAAAAATACTTCCTCCGTCCAAGTTTAAAGTTCCACTTTCCTTTTCGGTCCGTCCATAAATAATGTTTCCATTTCTTTTTTTAGTAAGTTTTCTTTATTAAAATGACTTAAGTGCCCTTACTTCCTATTTCTTTTTTTCTCATTCATTCCTGCCGCAGCCCCCTCTTTCTCTCTCTTGTCCTTTCCTTTTCTGTCCTTTCTTCTTCGAAACTTCCTATTTTCATTTCTTCTTCTTCTTCTTCTTTGGTTGGAAAAGATGCCCACGTGAATTCTTAAATGTTGAGGCTGCGCAAAATTTTCTTTGGTTGGAAACTTGATCGATTTGGGTCGCCAGAATTTTGTTCTGGCCGTCTGGGGTTGGTTGGGGCCAGTAATGTTGACAGGATAGGTATGGGGGGAAGTGGGGTAAGGTGGAGAATATTTTGGGAAAGTCAATGTAAATTTCAATTTTATTAAACTCCCTTTCCCGTCAAAGTGGGAACATTAAACTTGGACGGAGGAAGTATTAAAATACCGTGAACTTAACAACTAAATTTATGGGTTTGTAATTTTAATATTTGTATGAGATAAATGTAATTATTCTTTTTTGTCATTTCTTACTAGGTTTGAATCTTTCACTTCTATATTTTTATTATGCAGCAATTATAATCTTATTAAAAATTAGTCTTTTTTTATAGCAAATCACACTTTAAGTCTTTATTTGTTTTTAAAAAAATAATTTACTCCCTATTAATCATTCTAAATTTTTACAAAAAAATAAAAATTATATTAGGAGGAAGCTTCTTAAACGTCTTGAGAACACGTGCAAAGTGTTACGTTAGGCCGGAATCTTCAAAACCTCGCCGGAGATTTGTCGTTCACAACTTTAATCCATCCCTCGCAAATCATAATAAATGTGGTATAGATCGGCTTCCTTCATTCTCGACAAGCAGCAGAACGACGACGTCGCGAGGCTTGAGAACCGCCAAACTTCACATCTAGCACCCGCCGCCGCCGCCGCATCCTCAATGGCGGAAACCCTACATAGCAATAACCTGAATCCCGATAACATCTCGGCTTATTACCAGACCAGAGCAGCTCACCACGGGGTCGTCACCAGCGACTGGCTCGCTCAGGCTCGAGACGCCGTCGACGGTGACCGGGACGATGTGTTTACCAAGAGCTCGTTGAAAAATTCCGGCGAGTCCGGGACAACTTTTAGCGTGGTTGATGAGTTTAATAATTGGCGTAAACAGCCAAACTTGGCTGAGGCTGTGGCGGCGATTAGGGCATTGGCATCCGTTATTCGGTCTAGTGAAGCTACTACTATGATGGAGCTTGAAATTGAGCTGAAGAAGGCCTCCGATTCTTTAAAGGTATGACGATTTTCGTTTCCTAATCGATTCTACTACTCACTTTTTTAAAAATCAGGATGAAATTGTGGAACATATGACAAACTTTGGAATCTGATTCAGTAGTTGAAGCAATAGGTTTACACAGAACAGTACAATTTAGAGTTAACACCTTGTGACAGGGATATATTTATGCTCTTATAGGACAGGATTAATCTCACTAGCTGGGTCTGTGATTTGATTGATGAATGCAGTTATGTGGAAAGTTTGAACATTAGTTCCACTGCTTATTTTGATCATTCTGTTTGTAGCAACAATGAACAATCATATTTATATAGAGTTTTTCTCAGATAATTGATTGAACTAACAAATTCTTCGGTTATAGAATGCTACATACTAGCTAATGTGTTCCCTATATATGTGTTGTTAATCCAGTCATGGGACACGACATCCATTTCGTTGATGGCGGGCTGTGATCTGTTTATGCGCTATGTCACAAGAACTTCAGCCTTGGAATATGAAGACTTCAATTCAGCTAAAACTCGTCTTCTTGAGCGCGCAGAGAAATTTGGAGAGATATCCTATAAGGTGCACAGTGCACATAGTGAATATCAATCAAGTGAAGTATGTTTATCTTAAGTGCTAGTGCATGAAAACTGCGCTTCTAATGCAGGCTCGGAAGATAATCGCTGTGCTTAGTCAAGATTTTATTTTCGATGGATGTACCATTTTGGTGCATGGCTTTTCCAGAGTTGTGTTTGAGGTATTGAAAACAGCAGCACAAAATAGCAAGCGTTTTCGAGTTCTATGCACTGGTGAGTATCATGATTCTCCAATACTTACTGACCTAAATATAATATTTGCAAAGTACGAATCCAGAGGAGAAAGGGGAAGTGGGATGAGAGTAAAAGAGTTGGTTTCTTTAGGGCATGCTCGTTATCGTTTTCTTTTTCTATTTTCTGAAACTAAAAATAAAATAATAAAAACCTGGGAAAAATGGGCTTTAGATTTTAGTTGTCTAATGTGATCAGTACAAGGTACTTTTTGGTTCATCATATAACATTTATCGTATAACTTGAAAAACCATAAAAAGATAAATTCTGGTAACAATGCTGAATGTGCCCTTGTATTTCTGTTTTGTGTTGGAAAATATGCTCTTAAACTAAACAACATGAGGAGTTGAGGATTGTCTTGTCCGGTAATGGAGTTAAAAGCATAACTCTATGTTTGTGGTTTAGTTTGAGCTGAAATGTTCATATCGCTTGAGATGTGTAGTTTACAATTTTACATGATCTAAAATGCGCAGAGGGGAGACCTGATCGGACTGGATTAAGATTAGCAAATGAGCTAGCCAAGCTAGAAGTTCCTGTGAAGCTCTTGATAGACTCTGCAGTGGCATATAGCATGGATGAGGTTGATATGGTGTTTGTAGGGGCAGATGGAGTCGTTGAAAGTGGAGGTATAATTAACTTGATGGGAACCTATCAGATTGCTTTGGTAGCCAAGAGCATGAACAAACCAGTTTATGTTGCTGCTGAGAGCTATAAGGTACATAAAGCAACACACTTTTTCTTTAGGGTATGTTTGGATTCTAAAAAATGCCAGGTAAAGGAAAAAACTGATTCCAAGGAAAGTTAATCTTTCTGTGTTTGGTTTTACTACAGGAAATGCAAAGGAAATATGATTAACAAACATAAAAAAAAAGAGTAATTGTTTTGAATTTGAACCAGTGTTCGGAGGGTAAGAGTAAATAAGAGTAAGGGTGACGAAGAGTAAATGAAGAAACCTTGTTTGGAAGTGTACATCTTACTCTCCCTTACACTCCACTTTGGAGTGTTAAAAAATGGAGAGTAAATTGGTGTAGAGGGGAATAAGCATTTCTCCTCGCCCTTCAAAGCAAAAAAAAAAAAAAAAAATCTCCCAAACAAGGGTAGGAAAGAGTATCTACTCTTACTTACCCTTCTTAACTCCTCCTAATAGTCAGTACTCCAAACAGAGCCAGAGTCTTACAACTATTGGGACTGTTTTGTATTGCAAATCTGAGAGAGAGGTTTTTTGTTGCAGTTTGCTCGTCTATATCCGCTGGATCAGAAAGACATGGCTCCAGCTTTGCGCCCAATTGACTTTGGTGTGCCCATTCCATCAAAGGTTGAAGTTGAAACGTCGGCTCGGGACTATACGCCACCTCAGTATCTCACCCTTCTTTTCACAGATTTAGGTGTCCTCACACCATCTGCAGTAAGCGATGAGCTCATACAGCTTTACTTATAATAACCTGTTCTGGAGATGAGACTGTGTTACAGTTGATTGAATGTGTAGCAAGCAAGTGGTCTGCAGTGATTTTTGCTGGATCCCCATTGACTTATCTTTCATAATATTAACCATGCTATTTTTGTTAAACCCTCAATATTAGGGATTACTACGAGCTTATTATTGTTCAGGTGTACATTTTATATTTCTCCATGCGCCCCCCTGCCCCCCCCCCCAAAAAAAAAGGTTACTTGAAAATTTATGGGAAAAAGACTAAAGTAAATTGTTGAAAATATATCAAAATCAAAGTTCTATTTTTTTTATTCACGAAATAGGAGTTGAAATGCATATATAGCGTTGATTATGATCATATACGATACCAAAAAGTATTGTGGAATGTCTATATATAATGTCACAATATCACAATACAAACTCTTATTTTGGTGATAAAAATATGGAGTCCTTATTTTATTACTTTTTCTACGTTTTATTCTTTTTTTAGTCTGATTTGTTAAAATTTATTTTTTGTTGGACGATCAAAATTTTGTATGTGTTAACTGTGTATAGTAGAAGCTTCTTGGCTTGCATAAATCCATTCAAGAGGAAAAAGTTGAGAAATAAAGCTGGGAATGGAGAAATACCTACCTAAGAGAGATACTTCATGGGTCAAAAACTCAAAATAGAGCCTTTAAGATTTTTATATCAAAATAGGACTTATAAGTTACAATGCTAAAATGCAATTTGCAATATCAGTATACAATATCAAATGTTGAGTACTTCACAACGACAAGGTTTCTATTAGGCCATAAAAGACAAGATATCTAATTTTGACATCAGTCTATTCAAAATAATTTATCTCTTCATTATTACGAGTTCTCGATAATTTTTATTTATTACATATTTTTATGGATAATATGATAAAATATAATATTCATGACTTTTTTATTTTGTAACTTTTTTGATGTAATTTTTAAATACGTGAGTTATTTTTTATTTATATACCAATTTGTAAATAAAATCATTTTAAGATTTATGAGATTTTACACGTCGTTCGAACATGGAACTTCTTTTACCGGCGGAAGGAGTATAAGTCATATCTTGGAATGCCACACGGTTACGTGCCACAATACAACCAATCAAAAAATGCCTTGTCACACAGTGATATTCCAGTGGAGTGACATCCTCTACATTGGCAAGTATTGCTTTTTCTCAATTTTTGACATATAATTATTGTTTTTATTTTCATGTGTGTTTTATACTTTTTTAATAAATATTTGTGTTTTCTTGTAAAGATTTTAATTGTATGGAGAAAATTGTACTTTTTATAAAATTAGATTAATTACCTATTTAAATTGTATAAAAACATTAATTTTAAAAAGTACAGAGAATGTTAATTTTTGAACAATCTGTTGAATCGATCATGAAGATCTTCAAGATCACTCTTGAAGATGGCAATGCAGAACTGCCGTAACAGAAAGAACAATGAGATAATAGAAAACTGTAAATTTTGCATTTATCCTTGATTGGTTTGTTACATCTCACTGAAAAATATACCACATAAAAGTATATATAGAAAAGAAGACTAGTCCATCTAAGTTGGGCCTATAGTATCACCAACACCCCCATCAAGTTGGAGGGTGACAAGACCCCTAAGACCCCTAACTTGGACACCAATCTATGGTGAATGGAGCCTGGGAGACTTTTGGTGCACAAATCTGCCAACTCAAATGGAACATAGTCAAGAATGATGAGTCCATTTTGGAGTTTTTCTCAAACAAAATGGCAGTCCAACTCAATATGTTTAGTCCTCTCATGGTAAATAGGGTTAGTGGCAATGTATATCGCAGCTTTACTGTCACACCTAACCGGAATGGTAAAAATATCATGGATCTCAAACTTAGAAAGAAGACACGAAATTCATGCTAACTCAGCTGTCACACGTCTTAGAGAGCGATATTCAGCTTCTGTAGAACTAAAATACCCAATAGGTTGCTTCTTTGCCTTCCAAGAAATGGGACTGCCTCCCAAAAGAATGAAGTAACCACTAACTCAACGATGTGAAATTGGGCATGATGCCCACTTAGAGTCACAATAGGCTTCAAGTTTGAAGGTGGAAGAAGAATTCAAAAATATTCTTGAGAAGGATTGCCTTTGATGTAACATTGAGTATGAATGGCTGCATCCCAGTGAGGTTGCCTTGAGTCTTGCATGAATTGACTAAGGAACTATACTATAAAAGCAATATCAGGCCTTGTGTGAGTGAGGAAATTTAATTTTCTAACCAAACTTCTATAAAATGCAGGATCTGGGATAGGAGAACCAATTATTAAAGGAAGTTTGAGGTGTGTTTCCAAGGGACAAACTACTTGGTGACTAGAAGCACAACCAAATTCTTCCAATAGGTCAACTGCAAACTTACGCTAGGTAATAATGACACCTTGAGTTTGATACAGAATCTCAAGGCCAAGGAAGTAACTTATAGTACTAAGATCATTAAATTTGATTATGGAATCCGGATATGATTTCAAATCAGTGATCTCTTTGGGATTATTACCAATGACTATGATATCATCAACATAGATAGAAAGATGAATGACTCAAGACCCCTCCTTCTAGTGAACAAAGAATAGTCATTCTTAAAAGAAGTGTAGGACGTTTTTTAAGATATTAAAAACTGCGTTAAATAGAGGGTGTAAGATAAGGAATATAATGCCCATCAAGGTAAGAGTAATTACAAAATGTAGAATAAGGAAGTAGAAAACAGTAGCATGTCATTGTATAAACACCATGTGACCCCCATGGGCATTAACGACCCAAACACACAGAAAGAGAAAAAAGGTGCCCTATATGTTCAAAAAAAGTAATACACACCTGGAACATCTCAACGCCTGATAAACGCACCTCCCAAACAGCCCATTTGCACTGAGGAAAGTCCACACAAACAACATGGAGCTCAGATTTTTTAGACGTCCTGGTCAGGTATTGGAAACAGTTGGAAATTGCTAGCATCTTTAAATGAAAATCGAGGGCCATTTTGCTAGCATATATGGCATCAACGACTATCCTAGTTGGATCAAAACGAAAAGTAACGCGCATCTCCTTCAATGAGTCAATATCTCGCTGGGACATCACATAACCAGGGGGGTTGGAGTCAATAGAATTCCGACATGTTATATTTAGGTGCCCTAGCGGCAATCAAATACCTATGTAACTGTACACTTTATCATGAATGAAAGGCCTATTAGTCGTTTTAGTCGTTGTGCCCACGCCTTAGAGGGGAGGGTGAATAAGGCGTTGAAAATATTTTCAGAGTTTAATAAAAACGGTGTTGGCAAATGCGGAAGCAATATATAAAACGCAGAAATAAAAGCGTAAATAAAATGCACACCGATTTTATACTGGTTCGGGAACTCCCTACTCCAGTACCTCGAGGCTCCTCCTCAAGGATTTCCGAATCCACTAAGTCTCGGTCTCTTGAACTCCGTCAAAGCACCACACTAGTTTGGCAAACAACCCTTGCCAATAGGATTCACTCCGAGATTTTACCACGGCTATCTCGTACCGTTTACAATGAAGATTTACGGCTATCTTCTACCGTTCCCCCAAGGATTTCCAAGGCTATCCTTGAACCTTTATCCAAGGATTTATACGGCTATCCTTGACCGTTACAATGTGAGAATTTAACGGCTATTCTCGACCGTAAGAAGGTGTGTTTGAAAAACACAAACAAAAGTTCTACACTAAGGCTTGAATATAAAAATGAAGAACAAAACTTAGCCGGTGTAGAAGGAAAGTATACTCTCTCAAAAATACAATTCAAACTTATGAATATGAGAGTATATAACTAGAAACACAAGCTCAAAGTGTGTGTATAAAAATCAGGAATTTTAAGGCTCTTAAAATAGCCAAAATATAGAAAATAATTCGAGTAAATTCTATAATTGGTCCTTTATAACAGGGGGGTTTCCCTATTTAGTCCTCTATTATCAAATATTACCCCAGTGGTCCTTCTTTTATGGGTACCTTTCCATAAATAGTCCTTTTTTTGATCTTCTATCATGTTGGTGTTAATTTGAGGGCTAAAAGTGTAATTTCACAATGATAATATATCTTTTTTGTCATACACAATTCCAAAGGCTGTTCCGTTTGCGTCGTTTGTGAATTACAGTCGCTTTTTACGACAACGATAGTCTACAAATGTGATCTTTCGTCAGAATCCTAGCCCACAATCATAGTCATTATTTTTGTGTTATCCGCTTAACCAATATCAGAACACGTCACTAGACATAATGTTGATGTCAAATTATATTTTTAGCCTTTAAATTAACACCAACACGGCAGAAGATAAAAAAAAGGACCATTTATGGAAAGGTACCCTTAAAAAAAGGACTACGAGAGTAATATTTGATAATAAAAGACTAAATATGGAAACCCCCCTGTTATTAAGGACCAATTATGGAATTTACTCAAATAATTAATAAAGGAGTGAACACACTTAGAATATTAAATTAGGATGTTTGGAGCTTTTTTTCTTATTGAAATATGAAGGATTAGGCTTGTATTTATAGTGGAAGATGTTAATTAGCCGTTGGGAGGTGATTAGGGTTGATTTAATCGCAAATCAGGAACAGTAATCCAACGGATCCGGTACCCTTCACGGTAGGGCCAGTATCGTCCGGTACCTAGGTACCGTGACCACGGTATAGCCTACCGTGTGGGGGTACCGTATAGGCCAAAAGGTGGGTTCCTCTTTGGCGGTACCTGGTTAGGACGGGTTGGTCCAACCGTCTGCGCCTACCGTCGGTACCTAGGTACCGTTACACGGTATGGGGTACCGTGTAGGCGGTATACCCTACCGTTTGGGGTACCGCTAGGGGTACCGTGCCACTGTCTTGAATTTTCCAAAATTCCCGTAATTCTTCTTGTTTGAGTTTAAAACCTTTTGGATATTTGAAAATGTTTATGAGATGATTTTAAACATATTTTGTGAGTGCGTTTGAGCTTGTGAATATAGGTATATAAAGTCATATTCTTACATTGGTTTCTACCTATATTCTACGCTAGTTTTGTGTTTCGACTTCATTCTTGAGAACCGAATCTTAATGGATTCTTGTTGTACCTGAAACACTTAAACAAACGTCAAGCTCTTATATTGTTTGTTAACATCAAAACATGAGACTTAGCAAACCAAGGCTAACAAGGCCTTGAAGTATGTTTTACATCTCGTGTAACATAACATAGCTTCAGTCCATAGACAATAACGCTTCACTAACATAGATGAGAACTACGATGTTCTGATTATGAGATTGTTACTTCTTGACGCAGGCTATGTCTAGAATATCCCTAGTCACACTTTATGATAATACAGACGTCATAACGTTTCAAGACTAGTAAGTACGAGATGAGATAGTTGTGTCTCATAGACTATAGGCATTGTGATATATTAATCTATACGTAGGTGTATATTATATCGATAATATGTGACTGGATTGACCCATCTTGAGAATACTGCATGGATCTACAGTAATGTGTTTATTAGTATTCTCAATTCGACCTTGCTATAACTATCCTCAGACTTGAAGTTATTACATTCTCTGATATGTGGGGTCGTATGCTTTGATTCGTAACTAATGCTATGTAGACGTACGGTTATGCAATGAATATGCCGCTAAGCATATTTAGAGATGTGAATAACAGATATAGGATCTGTCTCTTCTACTGTATATAAGTATAATGTCAATTGGCCCACTGAATAGTAGGACTTGGGAAAATGCATGGCCATGGCCAGATATGTCGCTATCTAGAGACTGATAAATATCTGATCCCTACCAGTCTACTTGAGATTCAGTAACAACTGATTTAACTATACAAGGATAAACATCCCATGCCTTGTGTTAAATCATGACATTTAGGACAGAAGCATAATAGTTATAGAATGTCTTGTGTCGTAGAAGGTATTAATGAGATGAACGTCTTTTTCATAATCTGGGGGTAATAATATGTTGCTAGATACCACTTATTATCTATGGTATTAATTTATATTAATATCATTGCCAGTATTATGGATACCTAAAGGGTCACACACTTAGGACTTGTGAGAGAGTTGTATTCTATACAAGTGGGCGTAATATTAAATATATAGTTGTGATAATTTTATATATGTGTGTATTTCGAAAATACAGTTGTATTTTAAAATTATATTTTGTTTGTGTCATTTTAATTATATGATAATTATATTTTGACAAAACAATATATATATATATATATATATATATATATATATATAGGGCCGAAATTATATATATACATATTATTTTATTTTTCATCAGTTTAATTATATGATGATTATTGATGTCAAAATAAAATATAATGTATTTTTATTAAGGGATGGCCGAAATTCTAAAGAGAAAAATACAAAACATATTTTGATATTCCACCTACTAATATATTTGATTGATATAATCAAATATTTGATTAACAAAAGGATATTTGACTTGTTGTGTTGGTTGGGGACATTGCACTAATCCTAATTTTTTGTTTTTTCCCTAAGCTATTTTCTAGAAATTCATTTAAGTTAAGTATTATAAAATGAAATAAATCCCACCCCATTTTCATATGTAAAAATTCGGCCATATCAACAAAGAGA
This sequence comes from Cuscuta campestris, assembly GCA_900332095.2. Lineage (NCBI taxonomy): Eukaryota > Viridiplantae > Streptophyta > Magnoliopsida > Solanales > Convolvulaceae > Cuscuta > Cuscuta campestris. The sequence goes on from OOIL02002583.1 coordinate 2,099,058, forward strand.
GAGAAAATTCTATTTTGTGTTAAAAAGTCATCTTTCTAAAGTGTTAGAAATATACACAAAATATTATAAAGATATATTTATAAGATAAATATTTTTACTATATATTTATTACTCCCTAAAGTAGTAATATTATAGTTTTTACTATCCTATATTAAATTTGCTAGCACAAGTTTAATCTAGGACTCCGGAGCAAGTTCGCGTGGATACGTTGGAGGCTTCATACGTTTGGTGCTACGTTCATTTCCTCAAAACCATCCTCGACCGTTTCTCCGTTCTCCGTTTTCACTGTTAAGGTAAATTTCTTACTATAGCTAGTAATTTACGTAAGTTGTTCTTGGGTGGAATCGAGTTTTGGACTCTAAATTTTTGTCTTCCGCTGCGTTATCCAAGCCTCGTTTCCCAACAGGGTATCGGAGCCGGCTTACGAAGTTACTAGTGTAGTAGTTTTTACCGTTATCGTTTTTGTAGATTAGTCAATAAATTTTGGAGACAAAAATTTATCCCATTATAAAATTTGATTAGGTGACCATATTTAGATACTGGACCTAATATAATTTTATTTAGTAATTTTCGGAATTACTGTTTGGGGTATTTTTATATTATTCTTATTAAGTAGTTTATCTGTAGAATACTTGTTATTTGTGCCATAAATACTTAATAATTATGAAAATTAGATTTTATATTTTCTGGGATTTATTTGACATGTCAATATAACTCATATTTTTGGAATTAATTTCCTATTTTTCTATTTTTGAATTCGTTTATTGAATAGAAAATAGGAAAAATCATTTTTGAAGATCAAAAATTAATTTTAATCCATAATAAGTTGCGACCAGAGATTTTAAGCTTGTATAAAAAATTTCATAATTTTTAATCACGTAAAAGTATTTATTTTGTATTTTTGAAGTAATTGGATCGGTACTATTCACTAGTCCGGTTTTTAATTATTTAAAATTGAAAAATTAATATTTTAAATTCTGGAAAAATCATATTCTGGTTCTGGAACTTATTTTTGACATGAAACATAAATTTTGATATGTTTGGAATTTCGAAATATATTTTCACAATATCATTTCGGTTTTCTAGCTATGAAAAATGGTTTTCAAAATTTTAAATTTTATTCATTCTGGAATTTTAGGATTTTCAGATTAATAAAGTTTACTGGGAGTCTCCAATAATTATTTGCTAATTTAGAAAACATATATGTATTTAATTCGAAATAAAATCCATTTTTTGAATTTAAATATATATATATATATATATATATATACGGTAAATATAAAATATTTTATTTTCTGGAATTTAGAAAATCAAATTTCTAACATTCTTGAAATTTAAAGTATTTTATAATTTTTAATTAAATTACTTGCTAGTTTAATTAATTTACTGTTATAGTTTAATCCGTAGAATAGAATAAACTAGGTCTAGGGCGAATGCGGTTCACCTGGTGTATGCTTTAATATATATGATGTGATGCATGTGATGCTTGTATGTAGTATTGCATGGTGGATGATTGTGGCTTAGTTATATTTGTTGTAATTTTAAATACGGCCTGCGTGTCGTGCCTCATCTCTGTATTCTGGATGTAATTCTCTTCTTTACCTCAATATTCTTTTCTCTCGAAATTTATAAGAAGACAAGAAGACGAAGTCCGTTCGTGATGGAGAATCCTAAGGAAGACGTGATGGGCCAGAGATAGAGATCTCTTGATCAAGGCGCTATCATTTGTTTTTCTTTAGGAGCCACAATCATTTCACGTTTACTTATTATGCATGTGATGTATGATTGAATGTTTGCATGTATGTGATTTTCACTAGTGCATACGCATGGTGTATGCCATAGGCAAGATTGCTTAATTAATCCCTCATAATTTTAAGTCTGTGCCACCCCAACGCCCCTTCACTTGTCAAACCCAATTTAGATCGGTAACGGACTCACCCAAGTGAGACGCCCAATTTACGTTGGTTAGGCGCAAAACCCGTAACTCGGGTACTGACTCGCCCCAAGATAGACTTAACTAAGTCTTGATCATAAGGATGAGAGACTTAGAGCACTGCGGTAGGATCAATAAATAAAATCAGATCATCTAACCAAAGTTGTAACTTGTTACAATGGGAATTTATTCCTTCCAGAAATAATTTGACTGTAGGGCAAGATGTAAAGCATAACTATAGTTAAATGAAATATGGATCTGGCCCAATTAAGAATTTTATTTAAAAGAACCCACCGAACCAAAGAGTTGTAATAAGGATTGCAATTGGAATGAATTCCTACCTAAATAACTTGACTGTAGGGCAAGATGCAAAGCACAACTATAGTCAAGTAAAATATGGATCTTGGCCCGCTAGGGTATTCTTCTCACGAAGAAACCCCAAGTCAATAGGTTCCCTACCTGAGGGTAATTGACTTGTTAGGAATAATGGGAGAGTGTTTAATAAAGACCTATTAGATACTTAATTCATGATAATAACTATCTTCACAAAATTCTGTAGATGGCAAACAACAACACAAAATTGAACGAAACAAACTTTGTTGACTGGAAACGCAATCTCACCATTGTTCTCTGCATGGATGAGAAAGAGTATGTGCTCGAAAAGCCCATTCCTCCTGCCCCTCCCGCTAACGCCCCAAAAGCGATTAAAGATGCCTACGAGAAACACTTTAAGGATGACAACCAGGTTAGCTGTGTCATGCTGGGAACCATGACACCCGAGCTGCAAAAACAACACGAGAACATGAAGGCCCACGACATGATCGTGGCCTTGCAGCAGCTATACCAGGGGCAATCCAGGCATGAACGTTATCTTGTGAGTAAGGATCTCTTTAGTTGCAAGCTCTCTTCAGGGAACCGATCGATCCGCATGTTTTCAAAATGATTGGTTACATAACCAATCTAGAGAAACTCGGGTTCTCCTTGCAGAAGGAGCTGGCAACGAACCTGATCCTGCAGTCGTTCCTTGAGCTGTATAAGGGTTTTGTCATGAATTACATGATGCATGATCTTGACAAACCCCTTCCGGAGCTTCTTAAAATGCTCCAGACTACAGAGGAGAACCTTACTAAGGGCAAGGGTGCTTCCGTCCTTATGGTCCAAGGCAGAAAGGGGAAGCCGAAGAAGGGGATCAAGATTAAGGCTAGGACGGTCGGAAAGCCTAAATCAAAGTCCACTTCATCTGCAACCCAGAAACCCGTAGGAGGGATTGCAAAGGGCTAATGTCATCACTGTGGTATGGCAGGCCACTGGAGGAGAAACTGCAAGACATACCTCGCAACCAAGAAGAAGGAAGGTACGACCATTTCTTCTGAGGTGTATGTCATAGAAGTTAACATGTCTATATCTTCATCATGGGTACTAGATACTGGATGTGGGTCTCATATCTGTACTACCATGTAGGGACTGAAGTAGAGTAGACGGTTAGCTCGAGACGAGATTGAACTCCGAGTCGGCAATGGTGCACATGTTGCAGCTTTGGCAATCAGAACTTATAGTTTAGTCTTGCCTAGTGGTCTAATGTTGGAATTAATTGATTGTTTGTACGTTCCTGCAATTAGCAGAAACATTATTTCTGTTTCATGTCTTGATAAGAGTGGTTTCATCATTTCTATTAAAGACAAGTCCCTTTCCGTTTACAGAAAGAATGTTTTCTATGTTAATGCCAACATGATCAATGGGTTATATGTCCTTGACTTGGACATGCTGGTCTATAACATTTCAGCCAAGAGGAACAAACCAAACGGTTTGAACCAAACACACTTATGGCATTGTAGGTTAGGCCATATAAACGAGAAACGCATATCCAAGCTACATCGGTTGGGAATGCTGGAGTCATTTGATCTTGAATCATATGACACATGCGAATCTTGTTTATTGGGTAAGATGACCAAGTCTCCTTTCACCAGACATGGTGAAAGAGCTGGTGATCTTCTGGAACTCATTCACAGCGATGTGTACGGGCCTTTCAATACAACTGCACGAGGTGGTTATCCATACTTCATCACATTTACTTATGACCTCAGTAGATATGGCTATGTGTATCTCATGAAACACAAGTCAGAATCCTTTTAAATGTTCCAAGAATTCAAGAATGAAGTTGAAAAACAACTTGGCAAAAGTATTAAAACACTACGATCCGATCGAGGTGGAGAATACTTAAGTGGTGAGTTCGATGACTATCTTAGAGAGCATGAGATTTTATCCCAACTAACACCTCCTGGGACTCCACAATGGAATGGTGTCTCTAAAAGGAAGAATCGAACCCTGCTTGACATGGTTCGTTCTATGATGGCTTATTCGACTCTACCAGAATCATTCTGGGGGTATGTAACGCCCTAAAAACTGGTCTAGAAATTTTAACCTTCTAGTACAAAGAAATGAGTAGTATAAAAAAAATGTTACTTTTATTTATCTAAAAAAAAAATCAATTTGGAATTTAATTTTTAAGTGATTAATTAGTGGTGGAGATGAAAAAAATAGAATAAAGTGAAAGGGAATAAAATTAGTTTTTGTTTTCTACTATCTGAATAATATAGTTTGTTCAATTGAACCTATTTTCTTGACAAACAAATTATGTTAAAATGATGTGTGAAAATATGGAACTTAACGGTATAAATTTATATTTTTCTAGGAATATTTAATAAATGAAACTGTGGAAATCAGACACATAATGCTAAACAAACGGAGCAGGAAAACCCGTGGATTTCCTACTCAAACGTCCCTTCACCATCTTTAACAATGGGGTTACAAAATTTACTAAATTCTTTAGTTTATTGTGCAACCCTTAACTTCCCATTCATTCTCTAGAACTTTCTTTCCTTCTTATAAATAGGGACCCTTAGGAAGAGAAACTCATAGCCACTTGAGGATAAAATTTAAAAAAAAACAAAAAAAAAGGGTTGATAGGTATGTAAAAATGGGTTGCGGTATAGTCAAGGTGGAGATCGACGTGGGAGATGTCGTCATGAAATCATTCCGTCAACATCATCAAGCTAGTGTTTTGTCTAACCGATATCGAAGGTGTGCCGTTGATCCCAACCTTTAGACATATATTTTATGTTGATATATTTTTGTGTATTTTATTTTATTTTCTTTTTGTAATCCAAATCTATCAATTGTTATAAAGAAAAAAAGAATACGAAGTTAAGCATCAAACAAAATATCCGTATTAGCCTACCTTTGGAAAAAACAGGAGAAACGTAATCCATAAAAAAAAAGGTGAAAAAAAACTATATCACAGTTTTGTTTTAGAAGAAAATAATGATGAAGTCATTTTTTTCCCTTCTCAATTCGGCTCACTAGAAAAAAATGCAAAAGAAAGGGAAAATTGATATGTAGGTCCAAAATATCAAATTGGGTAATATAAGGGGAAAAAAATTAAAGATCTACATTTTTTTTGTGTTGTGATGATTATTGACCGAGCGTATAATGAAAATAGGAATAATAATAATACTGACAGTTAATAAGTAGTGTTATTTGTATTTTTGGCCGAAGCTAAAATAAATAAATAAGTGATTTTATCTATTTTTTTTAGTATTCATAAAAAAATATAATGTTTACAAGTAAAGGCCAAACATAGTAAATAAATAGGTTTACGTACAATTTAGCAATTAGAGTTAAAAGAGTGATTACAGTGGTAAAATAGTAAAATTTAGAACTTAGCACAATTGATTTTATATGTATATAAAGGGTGTGTATACATACGTATATTTGAAAATTAATAGTTGTAGTTCATTTTCAGATTTTGACTTGAAAATGTTTATTCACTTAAAATTTGAGTGATGTTTTATTGGTTTGGCAACAACTAAATGTTTTGGACACAAGGGGACGAACACCGACTAAGGATTTTGAAAATGTTTATGGTTGAAGTTATCAAAAGTGTATTTTGTTAATGACCATACTAAGGTTAACTGAATAGTTAGGGACGAAGTAAAAATTTAAAAGTTTATTTAACGACATACCCTGACCAGGTATTGTCACATTTTACTAAGTGGATAAAACCACACGTTATAAGGCCGGATCGTATGTGTCCAAGTGGATGAGCCTACAAATAATCATACCACAACGTGCGCACGAGAACCCAACAATGACTCTGTGGGTCTAGGGTTCACTTCTGATTACTGGACCCGAGGTCACGGGGAGGTATCCGAAGTAAAACTACGTATCGACTAGTGCGGTGTTCCAGCCTAGTCACGGCTTAGTCTCTAATCTGTGGTTAACCTAGTAGGTCAAGTGTTTTCTAAAAGTCCCCAAGTAACTTCTCAAAGTGAGATTATTTACTTAATGATTGTTAATTATGCAAAAAGCTCATAAAACATGAATAACCTAAAATGCTCAAAAATATGTTTACATGTTATATATGTCTATTGGTTATTTGCCACTCAGCTTTGCTGAGCGTGTAGTTTTTTTAACTGCACGCAGGTACTAGAAAGGTGAACGACTGCTGAGGAGGAAAGCTTGGACGTGGAGTCCGTACCAAAGAAGTTCTTATTTAATACTCCGTATGTAATAATGAATAAAACGTTGAACTAAATTTTACTTTGTTTTTTTTGGGCTTGAACCCAACTACCCAAGGTAAGGTTGTATTAACTGTGGATGTTTTTACCTTAAGTTTACGCGGGAAACATTTTTTTTTTTTAAAATTCTCTTTAGATATCAAAAAGAGTATATTTCGAAAAAATGATATTTTACAAAGTAGCTCGGTTTTACTAGCACTCCGATCTGGATGACTCGAGTCATCCAGGGTGGGGTGTTACAGGGTATGCGCTGAGCACTGCAATATATACTCTTAACCGAGTTCCAACCAAGGCGGTTGAAGAAACACCATACCAGCTATGGACGGGCAAATGCCCGGTTCTGTCACACTTAAAGATTTGAGGCTGTGAAGCTTACGTCAAACGTCTTATGACGAATGGCAAGCTTGACGCCAAGTCTGATAAGTGTTTCTTCGTGGGATACCCCAAGGAAACTCGAGGGTGTTCATTCTATCACCCTATCGATAAGAAGGTATTCGTTGCTCGCAATGGTGTCTTCCTCGAGAAGGAATTTCTCTCCAACGTAACTAGTGGGAGAAAGATAGAGGTCGAAGAAATTTGAGACGACAAAGAAACTACCGCACCGGTTCAGGAACATGAGGTATAGAGGAACAAATCATTGTACCTCAAAATACTAGAGATACACAAGAACCCCGTAGGTGTAACCGGTTACGCACACAACCTGAAAGGTATGGATTCATCCTAACCTTTGAGGGTGACGTAATGCTTATCGACCAGGATGAGCCGGGGACCTACCTCGAGGTAATTAGTTGTCCCGAGGCTGAGGAATGGCGTCAAGCCATGCAGTCCGAAATGGATTCCATGTACACCAACCAAGTATGGACTTTGGTTGATGCACCCGAAGGGATCAAACCCATTGGGATCAAAAAGAAGACTGACATGGATGGTAAGGTACAAACCTTCAAGGCACGATTGGTAGCAGAAGGATATCGTCAAATACATGGTATCGACTATGACGAAACTTTTTCTCCAGTTGTCATGATTAAATCCATTCGGATCTTACTTGCTATCGCAGCATACCACGATTACGAAATCTGGCAGATGGACGTCAAAACGGCTTTCCTTAATGGAAACCTCCTTGAGGATGTCTTTATGACACAACTTGAAGGGTTTTGTGTTCCTATAGAATCTACCAAGGTATGCAAGTTGCACCGATATATGTAACACCCGCCTTCCGTGGACCCGGTTCACCCGCGACCCAACGGTCCGGTAGGGTTACAGGGGCGGTCCGAGAACTGTCCATAACGTAAAACATGAATGCCTATTTTTTATGAAAACAGTTGGGTTTAATTGGTGAAATAAATGCTAAGGAGTTATTCCCAAAACGTATGTGATATAAATGCAGAGTTAAAGCGGAAGTAAATGAATAAGTCCAAAATAAGTAAAAACGACATATGGTGGGTTCATGCCCAAATGATTAATTAAATGTTTATAAATATTGAACTCGTCCATGCGCCGCCCATCTCCTCATCATCACTGTCCATCAGGGTTGGCACATGTACCGTCATGTCTACTTGCGTGTTGCAAAAACAACTACACGCTCTGCAAAAGGTGAGGAGTGAATCTAACAAAAGAACATGAAGTGATAACCCATATGATTATACACATATTAATACTTGTACTTAACGTACGGAAAACCACATTTTACTAACTGATTAGTTTGCACCTGCTGGGTACTATTACATATAACAAAATGATATACTACCACATTGAATGCTGATGTGATGAGAAACATACATGATGATGACTTGATGCATGGCTTAAACTATCAGGGACACCCCTGGGTTAGCCTCACTTGACAGGATCACCCTTGCACTCCGGTTATCATATCGAAACGGTAATGAGCCGGGCTCAACAGAATGTCGCAAGTGGACTAGCAAACTGGGTAGTAGCCGTAACCTGACTACTATGTACGTACACAAGGCCCACTTGATGAAAACCCGTTGGATCCCGAAGGTTCCTGGACGGGCCCACTGTAGTATGCGCACGAAAGCCTGACCTCCATACAGCGGTATGCACATGTTGATAAACCTAGAACATGCGTCTAGAATGAACATGATGAATGCTTGATATATTTACCTTTGGTCAACGCCAAGAATATATCAATTAAATAACATACATAATGAAGTTTAACATTTCATGCAAACATACGATCAGATTCTGGGTCAATATGGTCAGCGAGGCTCGTTCTACAAACTGTCCGGAATTCTGCCTGCAGAACGGTCGACCGTGACCTACCGGCGGTCGACCATGGGCTATGTTCTGGGTTTGGGTCAGAAACGGTCCACCGTGGTATTCCGTCATGGTTGACGGTCGACCGTCCCGGCGGTGACCGCTGGACTGGCCGAGGGTACGGTCCACTGTCTCAAGTAACGGTCGATCGTCCCGGTGACAGTCTTCTGTCCTTGGCTACGTTTTGATCCATTTTTCAAACTTAACACCTTGATAATATATTCCTAGTGATTCCTTGGCCAATATATACGATTTTTACGTAGTGAACGTTTTGATGGTTAACCTACGAACATGCATAGATTCTTTGTAGGTTGCGTACGATATTTGTATGGATATAACGACATAGATTATAACTAAATGTTCTATAATTAGAGGGGACAACTACTCAACTCTAAACGAAGGGTTTGATGAAACGTATGTGAATTGAACGGATGGATGACAATGAACGATGAACGGACGAACGAATGAATGAACGACTTCTCGCATAGCCCTCCTTCTCTTCTACCTCCTTGTCTCCTCGCCGGAAAACTCCTTGCCTGGCTGCCGCTGTGGTTGGCCGAACAACAAGAGAGAGATGGAGAGTGAATGTATGTTGAATATGGGGGTTACAAAAGTGTGAAGGAGGAAGGGAATGGGTTGGGGGTTTTAAAATGAAAACAATGATGAGAATTAATGGGAAATTAGTGGAGAATTAAATTGAGAATAAATGGGGGGTTATGAGAAATGAGAGGGTGTGGCGTGGGAGAGGATTAGATGGGGAGTTATTTCCCTAAAATTTACTCTGTTAAGTTAAAATCTAACCTGAACGGTACGCGGTTTTCCCCCCGAAAATGTTCGAATTGAGATCCGTTTGTGTTTGCGGAATCAGACATTCAAAACGAACTTAATGACACGTTCAAATAGTTTTTCTAAGAACTTTTATTTTCCCCAACTTCCGGATCCATCCCAATCATTAATTAATTTATTTACTTAATTAATGTCGAGAGACCCGTTATTAAAATACATTAATTTTGGAAATCCATTTAAAGAGGTCAAAATCTAGATATTTATTATAATGAGTCTCAATAAATAATAATATTTATTTATTTAGAATATTGGCTCGCTAATAGGCCGGTCTATAGGGCGTTACAATCAATCTACGGATTAAAGCAAGCCTCACGGAGTTGGAACATCTGCTTTCACGAAACTGTCATCGGCTTTGGTTTTGAAAGAAATTCGGATGAATCTTGTGTATACAAGAAGGTCAGTGGGAGTGCTGTAGTCTTCCTTGCTCTGTATGTTGACGACATACTGCTAATAGGAAACAATATTCCTACTTTAACAACTGTCAAAACATGGTTGAGTAAGAGTTTCTCTATGAAGGACTTGGGAGATGCCAGTTATGCACTTGGCATAAGGAACTATAGGGATAGATCACAGAAGCTGTTAGGTCTCAGTCAAAGTACATACATAGACAAGGTCCTCGCTAAATTCAGCATATCTGAATCGAAACGAGGAAGTTTGCCTATGGTCCAAGGCATGAGTCTTTCCAAGACTTAGGGTGCTTCTACTCCAGAAGAAGTAGAACGCATGAGAAATGTTCCTTATGCGTCGGCCATTCGATCCATCATGTATGCGATGGTATGTAGGAGACCTGATGTCGCCTTTTCTCTAAGTGTCACGAGTAGATACCAGTCCAACCCTGGCGAAAGCCATTGGACGGCTGTGAAGAACATCCTTAAGTACTTCCGTAGGACTAAGGATGCCTTCCTTGTATATGGCGGAAAAGAAGAGCTCAGTATTGTCAGTTATACTATTGCCAGCTTCTAGACTGATAGAGGCGACTTCAAGTCGCAGGCAGGGTATGTGTTTTGTTTGAATGGCGGAGCTGTTACCTGGAAGAGTTACAAGCAAAATACTACTGCTGATTCCACTAAAGAAGCAGAGTACATGGCTGCAGCCGAGGCAGCCAAGGAAGGTGTGTGGCTCAAGAATTTTATTACTGAGCTTGGAGTGGTTCGTAGCATCAAGAACCCTATATCGTTGTTTTGCGACAACAATGGGGCAATTGCACAAGCAAAAGAACCTCGGTCTCACCAAAAGACCAAACACATCGTTAGACGTTATCACATCATATGAGAAATCGTTGCACGCGGGAATGTTGAGATTTGCAAGATAGGTATAGACGATAATATTGCGGATCCATTGACGAAGGCTTTGGGAAAGCCTAAACACGAGAGTCATACGTGGTCCATGGGCATTAGAGAAATGCTTGATTAGCCTTAGGGCAAGTGGGAGATTGTGGTATTTAGGTGCCCTAGCGGCAATCAAATACCAATGTAACTGTACACTTTATCATGAATGAAAGGCCTTGAAGTATGTTTTATATCTCGTGTAACATAACATAGATTCAGTCCATAGACAATAACGCTTTAGTAACATAGATGTAACGCCCTGCAACCCGGTCTAGTATAATTGATTAATTTAATTAATTAATTATTGTTCCAGACCGAAGTTGTGGAAAATAAAAAGTTCTTAGAAAAATTATTTGATCATATCATTAAACTCGTTTTGACTGTCTGATTCCAGAAACGCAAACGGATTGCAATTCAGACCCGTTCGGGGGAAAAAGCGCGTACCGTTCAGGTCAGATTTTTACATAACGGAGTAAATGAATATTTGTAACCCCCCCTATCATTCACACGGCCAGCCACTCTCTTCCATTTCTCAAAATCAATTCTCTCAATATTTTTCTTTAACTCACCATAATGATCATCATTATAAGTTACATCCCCTCCCTTCACTCATCACATTTTTGTAACCTCCCATAATCATCATCACCATCCACCTTCCTCTCCTTCTTGTTCGGCCAGACCAGCAGCCAAGGTAAATCTCCGGCGAAGCTCCGGCGGGTGCACGGGAGAAAAAGGAGAAGAAGAGCTAGGCTGTTCGTGCGAAGCGTAGTCGTCGTTCGTCTGTTCGTTAGTACCGTTCGTTCATCTCGTTCCGTCAACCCCTTCGTTAAGAGGTGAGTAGTTGTCCTCTATAATTCTAGAACATTTAGTTATAATCTATGTCGTTATATTCATAGGAATATCGTACGCAACCTACATAGAATCTATGCATGTTCGTAGGTTAGCCACCAAAACGTTTATTACGTAAAACCTATAAATATTGGCCTAGGAATCACTAGGAATATATTCATCAATGTTGTGTTATTGTTCTGAAAAGAATCTAAGTGTTAAATTAGCGAAACGGACCAAAATGGAGCAAGGGACAGCGGATTTTCACCGGGACGGTCGACCGCCGCTACGGACAGTGGACCGTTCCCATGGCCATCCCGACAGTCACCACCGTGACGGTCGACCGCCGGCCACGACGGAAGACCACGGTGGACCGTCGGCCATCCAGACCTCCTCAACGTAGCCCACGGTCGATCGCGGTAGGCTACGGTCGACAGTTTCGTGGGCAGATTTCCGGGCAGTTTGTAGAACGAGCCCCGTTCACCACGTTGACCCAGAATCTAATCGTTTGTTGCATGAAATGTTAAACTTCTTTATAAATGTTATTTAATTGATATATTCTTGGCGTTGACCAAAGGTAAATATATCAAGCATTCATCATGTTCATTCTAGACGCATGTCCTAGGTTTTCATCATGTGCATACCGCTGTAGGGAGGACTTCGGGCGCCTACTACAGCGGGCCCGTCCAGGAACCTTTTGGGTCCAACGGGTTTTTCATCATGTGGGCTTGTGTACGTACATAGTAGTCAGGTTACGGCTACTACCCGGTTTTGCTAGTCCACTCGCGACATCTTCGTCGTGCCCGGCTCGTTACCGTTCGGGTACGATGACCGGAGTGCAGGGGTGATCCTGTCGAGTGAGACTAAGCCAGGAGTGTCCCTGATAGTTTAAGTCATGCATCAAGTCACATCATCATCATGTATGTTCCTATCACCTTGTGGTTATAATAGTCCTAGCAGGTGAAAACTAAACAGTTAGTAACATGTTGTTTTCGTACGTTAAGTACAGGTATAAATATGTGTATAGCCATATGGGTTATCATTTAATGTTCTTTTGTTAGATTCACTCCCTAGCTTTTGCTGAGCGTGTAGTTGTTTTTGCTCTACGCAGGTAGACATGACGGTGCAGGTGCCAACCCTGGGGAGCAGTGACGATGGGGAGATGGGCGGCACACGGACGAGCTCATATTTATTTCCATTTACTTGATTAATCATTTGGGCATGAACCCACCCTTGTCGTTAATTAATTTGGACTGGACTTATTTATTTACTTCCGCATTTACTCTACACTTTTATTAAACACGTTTTGGGAGTAACTCACTAGCATTTATTTCACTAATTAAAACCCAACCGTTTTCACAATTAATTTATATCAATGTTTTACGTTACGGACGGTTCTCGGACAGTCCATGTAACCCTACCGGTCCATTGGGTCACGGGTGAACTGGGTCCACGGAAGGCGGGTGTTACAATTTGGTATCCGAGAGGTTCGGTTTTTGTGAAAAAAAAACATATTTTGTCATCTTGGTAAAAAGTATTTTCAAAAGTCCACGGCCGCATCTCCCATCACATCACTCCCAGGGAAAGGTACACCGTTATCTTATTCACATGTATGTTATATTGTAGTTAGTTTCTGATGTAAGCTATTCCTATAGAGAATGAGTCAAGCAGCAGGAAACGACGGACAGCCTGTCCTAGAGGGGGTGCCTGAGCACGTGAGCATGCACACGAAGCTTCAAGCTTCACACCCCATGATCGCTAAGCGGTGGTTTGAGCGAACCATCCGAGTGTTTTGAACCTGAGGGTTCCACAAGAGCAGCGTGGCGACCTTGCAGTCGCATTACATCAGGATTCCGCCTACGACTGGTGGAAGCGCGTGGGAGCGGACGTCCCGGAGCCCGTTCAGTGGGCCACTTTTGACCGACTCTTCCATGAAGAGTACATCCTGGAGCACTTCACCGAGGCGAAGCGGGAGGAGTTCTTGAAGTTCACCCATGGTGAACTCACACTGCCTGAGTATCGTAAGAAGTTTGACAAGCTCGTGGGGTTTGGGCAAGACCTCGTATCGACCATGGAGAAGCGGTGCAAACGCTTCATGGAGGGTTTACGTCCCGACTTATCGGCTCATCTGATCACTGCCCCTCGAGTTGATATCAACACATTGTTCAAGCATGCGTTGGACATGAATGCGGCCCTCATTAAGAAGGCTGAGTATGAGCAGATGCAGGGGGCGCCAGCGACACCATCTCGTCCTCCTCCACCCAGAAGGCGGGGACCAGTAGCAAGAGGTCCTTTGCAACACCTAGCAGCTCCCACCAGAGCAAGAAGGCTAAGGCAGCGCCAGCGCAGTCATCCACGTCCGTTCAGAAGAAGGGCAAGAGCGCAGATGGGTTTCGCAACCCGATCTGCGACCATTGTGGGCGCAGGCACCCGGGAGAGTGCTGGTTCACTCAGGGTCTATGCCTTGGGTGTGGCCAGGCCGGGCATTTCCGTAGAGATTGTCCGAAGAATCCGGGTGAGGCATTCTCATCTGCACCAGCTGCCTCAGCTCCAGCAGCGCAACCCGCACATAGCTAGAAGTCGGCGGCAGCATCCAGTCAGCCCAAGCGGCAAGCATTAGGTGCCCAGGCGGGAAAGGCCCCGGCCCGTACGTACGCAATGCGAGGGCGTACCGAGCAGCCAGCCCGTGACGTCATCATGGGTATGTTTACCTTATTCGATACAACTATTACAGCCTTGATTGATCCGGGTTCCACTTTATCATATGTTTGTATGCCTATGCCTGTAATGCCTAACATTCCAAGGGAGGACTTGGACAACCCAGTAATTGTGTCCAACCCATTGGGACACAGTTTACGACTCACCCATGTGTATCACGATTGTCCATTAGTGGTCCAGGGGAAGACTTTCCCTGCAAGTCTCATTGAGCTTCCACATCGTGAGTTTGATGTTATTCTAGGCATGGATTGGCTCACTGCCAACCAAGCTGTTGTTGACTGTGGAGCGCATACTGTTCGACTGAGAGCCGAAGACGGTAGTGACGTTCTGATCCGTGGTGAGCTTCTTCCGAAAGCTCCAGAATTTATTTCCTACATTCATGCTCGCCGACTCATTCGCAAGAAGTGTGAAGCATTTTTTTGCATAGTGCGTGACACTCATCAGGAGGCACCTAGTAGGGGAGACATCCCTACGGTATGTGATTTTTCTGATGTGTTCCCAGATGACCTACCCGGTCTACCGCCCCCTAGGGAGGTAGAGTTTTCCATTGATCTAGTTCCAAGAACAAGACCGATTTCAATCACACCTTATCGCATGGCACCTGCAGAAATGAAGGAGTTGAAGGCTCAACAGCAGGAGTTGCTGGATAAGGGCTTCATTCGTCCCAGTGTGTCCCCTTGGGGAGCAACGGTTCTGTTCGTCCGCAAGAAGGACGGGTCGATGCGGTTGTGTATCCATTAACGTCAAATGAACAAAGTCACCATCAAGAACCGCTATCCGTTACCACGCATTGACGATTTGTTTGACCAGCTGAGAGGAGCCACGGTTTTCTCTAAGATCGATCTCCGATCAGGATACCATCAGATTCCCGTTAAGAAGGAAGATATCCCTAAGACGGCTTTCCGCACTAGATACGGTCATTACGAGTTCATAGTTATGCCCTTTGGGTTGACTAACACACCAGCAGTGTTCATGGAACTGATGAACAGTGTTTTCCGGAAGCATCTTGATCAGTTCGTGGTGGTCTTCATCGATGACATCTTGGTGTACTCCAAGACACAAGAGGAGCACGCCGAGCACTTACGCATTGTCTTGAGCATTCTTCGGGAACAGCAGCTTTATGCCAAGTTCTCCAAGTGCGAGTTCTGGCTGCACGAGGTTACCTTCCTCGGCCATGTCGTCTCGGCCGAAGGTGTGAAGGTAGACCCGTGTAAGATAGCAGCGATCACGGAGTGGAAAACTCCGCGTAATGCACGTGAGGTGAGGAGCTTCCTCGGACTGGCGGGCTACTATCGTCGGTTCGTGAAGGACTTCTCTAAAATAGCATCGCCATTGCACAAGCTGATGAGGAAGGACGTCTAGTTCATTTGGACTGACGCCTGTCAGCAGAGTTTCGAGCAGCCAAAGGAGTGTCTGACCCAGGCACCAGTGCTAGTCCAGCCCACTCCAGGAGTGGAGTATACGGCATTCAGCGACGCTTCACATAACGGCTTGGGGTGTGTTCTTATGCAGGAGGGCAAGGTCGTTGCTTATGCATCTCGGTAGTTGAAGCCGCATGAGGGTAATTATCCGACGCACGACCTTGAGCTAGCAGCTATTGTACTTGCCTTGAAAATCTGGAAGCATTACCTCTACGGGGAGACGACGCGTATCTTCACCGACCATAAGAGTCTTAAGTACTTGTTGACACAGAAGGATCTGAATCTCCGACAGAGGAGATGGTTAGAGTTGATTAAGGACTACGACTGTCACATTGCCTACCACCCACGTAAGGCAAATGTGGTGGCCGATGCCCTTAGTCGTAAGACTCTAGCTGTGTTACACGTCCAGCCTACATTACAGCAGCAGATAGCATCAGCCCAGGGTAGCGATGATTTCTGTATCCAGACCGTTGAGCTCGTCTCTCGAGGAGAGAAGCCAGACTTTGCAGTTCGGGATGGTATCTTGTACTATCGGGAGCGTATGGTTGTGCCAGCGGGGGAGGTGAGAGTTCGCCTGCTTTGCGAAGCACACAACACTGTATATACCATGCATCCGGGGAGTAACAAGATGTTTCAAGATCTTAGGAGATATTACTGGTGGCCCGCGATGAAGCGGGAGATCACGGAGTTCACATCACGGTGCTTGACTTGTCAGCAGGTCAAGGCCGAGCACCAGGTTCCTTTAGGATTACTTCAGCAGATTACCATCCCCGAGTGGAAGTGGGATCGTATCACGATGGATTTTGTTGTGGGACTGCCATTGTCACCACGTAAGCACGACACAGTTTGGGTCATCGTTGATCGGTTGACCAAATCAGCTCATTTTCTCCCCATTCGTCATGACTTCTCACTTCAGCATTTAGCGGAGTTGTACATCCGCGAGATCATCAGGCTACATGGAGTTCCATCATCTATCATTTCGCATCGTGATCCTCGATTCACATCACATTTTTGGAAGAGCCTACAGAGGGCATTGGGCTCCGATCTCCACTTCAGTACGGCATTCCACCCTTAGACACACGGTCAGTTTGAAAGGGTGATCCAGATTCTTGAGGACATGATGTGTGCATGTGCAATCGACTTCGGGGACGGTTGGGAGCGATACCTGCCACTCATGGAATTTGCATACAACAACAGTCACCAGGCTAACATCGGTATGGCACCGTACAAAGCTCTGTACGGTAGACCCTGTCGTACTCCTACCTGCTGGACAGAGCTCAGCGAGCGGAGGTTGGAAGGACCAGATTTAGTTCGTGAGACCGAGGAGAAGGTCCAGGTGATAAAATACCGACTTAAGGCGGCTTCAGACTGACAGAAGTCCTACGCTAACCTTAAGAGGCGTGACATCGAGTATGTAGTCGGAGATAAGGTCTTCTTGAAGGTGTCACCTTGGAAGAACGTCCTACGTTTCGGAAAGAAGGGAAAATTGAGTCCGAGGTTTATAGGCTCGTACCTAGTCACTGAACGGGTGGGGCCTTTAGCTTACAGGCTTGAGTTACCATCGGAGTTGAGCAAGATCCACGATGTATTCCACGTGTCAATGCTCCGGAGGTACCGGTCGGACCCTTCTCATGTGATTCCGGCTGATACAGTCACACTCGATGAGAATCTCACGTACGAGGAGGAGCCGATTGAGATTCTGGCTTGGAGGTTCGTCAGTTGAGGAACAAAACCATTCTCTGGAGAAGTCACACCATTGGAGAGGCGACATGGGAAACCGAGGAATCCATGCGCACTCGTTATCCACATCTTTTCAGTGACCAGTGATCAGGTAAATTTCGAAGACGAAATTTTCTTAAGGGGTGGATAATTGTAACGCCCTGCAACCCGGTGGGATAGATCACGGAAGCTGTTAGGTCTCAGTAAAAGTACATACATAGACAAGGTCCTCACTAAATTCAGCATGTCTGAATCGAAACAAGGAAGTTTGCCTATGGTCCAAGGCATGAGTCTTTCCAAGACTCAGGGTGCTTCTACTCCAGAAGAAGTAGAACGCATGAGAAATGTTCCTTATGCGTCGGACATTGGATCCATCATGTATGTGATGGTATGTAAGAGACCTGATGTCGCCTTTTCTCTAAGTGTCACGAGTAGATACCAGTCCAACCCTGGCGAAAGCCATTGGACGGCTGTGAAGAACATCCTTAAGTACTTCCGTAGGACTAAGGATGCCTTCCTGGTATATGGCAGAAAAGAAGAGCTCAGTATTGTCAGTTATACTATTGCCAGCTTCTAGACTGATAGAGGCGACTTCAAGTCGCAGGCAGGTTATGTGTTTTGTTTGAATGGCGGAGCTGTTACCTGGAAGAGTTACAAGCAAAATACTACTGCTGATTCCACTAAAGAAGCAGAGTACATGGCTGCAGCCGAGGCAGCCAAGGAAGGTGTGTGGCTCAAGAATTTTATTACTGGGCTTGGAGTGGTTCCTAGCATCAAGAACCCTATACCGTTGTTTTGCGACAACAATGGGGCAATTGCACATGCAAAAGAACCTTGGTCTCACGAAAAGACCAAACACATCGTTAGACGTTATCACATTATATGAGAAATCGTTGCACGCGGGGACGTTGAGATTTGCAAGATAGGTATAGACGATAATATTGCAGATCCGTTGACGAAGGCTTTGGGAAAGCCTAAACACGAGAGTCATACGTGGTCCATGGGCATTCGAGAAATGCTTGATTAGCCTTAGGGCAAGTGGGAGATTGTTGTATTTAGGTGCCCTAGCGGCAATCAAATACCTATGTAACTGTACACTTTTTCATGAATGAAAGGCCTTGAAGTATGTTTTATATCTCGTGTAACATAACATAGATTCAGTCCATAGACAATAACGCTTCAGTAACATAGATGTAACGCCCTGCAACCCGGTCTAATAGAATTAATTAATTTAATTAATTAATTATTGTTTCGGACCGGAGTTGGGGAAAAAAAAGTTCTTAGAAAAATTATTTGATCATATCATTAAACTTGTTTTGGCTGTCTGATTCCAGAAACGCAAACGGATCGCAATTCGGACCCATTCAGGGGGAAAGCGCGTACCGTTCAGGTCATATTTTTACATAACGGAGTAAATGAATATTTTTAACCCCCCCTATAATTCACACGGCCAGCCACTCTCTTCCATTTCTCAAAATCAATTCTCTCATTATTTTCCTTTAACTCACCATAATGATCATCATTATAAGTTACATCCCCTCCCTTCACTCATCACATTTTTGTAACCTCCCATAATCATCATCACCATCCACCTTCCTCTCCTTCTTGTTCGTCCAGACCAGCAGCCAAGGTAAATCTCCGGAGATGTGAATAACAGCTATATGATCTGTCTCTTCTAGTGTATAGAAGTGTAATGTCAATGGGCCCACTAAATAGTAGGACTTGGGAAAGTGCATGGCCATGGCCAGATATGTCGCTATCCAGAGACTGATAAATATCGTCTGATCCGTACTAGTCTACTTGAGATTCAGAAACAACTGATTTAACTATACAAGGATACACATCCCATGCCTTGTGTTAAATCATGACATTTAGGACAGAAGGATAATAGTTATAGAACGTCTTGTGTCGTAGAAGGTATTGATGAGATGAACGTCTTTTTCATCATTTGAGGGTAATAATGTGTTGCTAGATACCACTTATTATCTATGGTATTAATTTATATTAATATCATTTCCAGTATTATGAATACCTAAAGGGTCACACACATAGGACTTGTAAGGCAGTAGTATACTATACTAGTGGGAGTAATATTAAATATATAGTTGTGATAATTATATATATATATATATATATATATATATATTTTATTTTAAGGATTTTTATTAATTAAGTAAGAGGTGTTACAGCAAGTTTGGGGAGGGCTAGACCTGGCCCCAAAGTTGATAGAAAGGCAAATACAACAAAGATATAACTGAAGTTCATGGTTATGAATATATTAAGGAGGCTAAAACTCTTTTTCCACTAAGCCAGAAAAATTCTCCTCGCCAATGCTCATGATTCTGGTTTGGACCTTTGATCAGCCATTTTTTCTTCCGATTTATCCAGCACCATTTTTGGATTAGGGAGTGGATGGTTTTGAGTAGGTGATGGGCATTGTTTTGAGTACCTTCATAGAGAGCTGAGTTGTGGTTCTTCCATAAGGCCCATGCGATGAATCCAGGTACCACTGCCTTTAGATTCCCCTCGAACCCTTTTCCTTTTGCTGATGTCCACCAGGAGAGAAGGTGTTGGGTGATTGTGTTGTCTGGTGTGGGTAATGGCCCATCGAGGAGTAATGCATAGTGCTTCCATATTTGCATTG
>OOIL02002583.1:2153087-2173265 GCA_900332095.2 Cuscuta campestris
CCCCCCGGAGGTAGAGAAGTTTATGCCTCCGTCAAGATTGAAGGAAGGGTTGGGATTGGACTTCGAGGGCCACTACAACCCGGAATTCAGGAAGAATAGCAAGCAGACTTCGAGGGCTGAAGCTTAGTATTCCACTAGTATAGATCAACCGAGCAAACAAACTTCGAGGGTTGGAGCTCAACTGATCCAAGGTAGATAAGATTATGCCTTAACCCGGAGGAAGGGAAGGCCAGGGGCAGATATGATAAGGGCCCTAGGTATTCCCAAACCCCGGGAAGATGAGATTTATTATAGAGAATGAATTATGTACTTGCATTTAAAGAGGTGCAAAGAAATGATCATTAAGGACCATGTTGATGGGCCAAGGTTTACATTTTGTGGTTCACAATAAAGGTTCCTAGTGAAATAAACAAGAGAAGAAACTAAGGGAATTATCGATTGCTAATTCGGAAGGTATATCTTTGAATTACAATGATAATTCCTATTTCAAAATTAAGGAACATTCATTAGTTTGGAATGAGGGAAAAACCTCTGGACCGAGCAAGTGAATGCCCCTTGATACAAAACAAGGAAAAGAAATTTGGTTTGCAGAAGGCTAGGAACTGAAGGAGGGCCTATTGCATCCATGCAGTCAACAAGATGGAGGTGGGGGACCCTTCCATGGGCTCCTTCTCTTTGACGAGGGATGCGTTGATGAATCAGCGGTTTCCCATATGTCATAGTCTTCCCATGTTCCGGGATGAGGGGTTGCTCCCTCCAATGAAGAACCATTGATGGAAGGCTTCTGCAGGTTTGGAGGAGCAGTCCGGCTTTCACATGAAGGTTCAGCTTCAATAGCTAGTACAGAGCGTCCAAGTTTAGTCCTGCACATCCTCTGGTACAAGGCGAAGTCTTGAAGAGTCATGGAGTCCCAGTCTATTTCCCCGGAGGAAAGCCTGGGTGGACTGGGAGGAGAAGGTGCAGGAAGGCGGGGCGCCGGATAAAGCCTCGAGAACTCGCCGGGATTCAACCCGGCCATGTCGTTGGACTGGGCTGGGGAGATGGGGAGGTCACTATCTGAAGAAGAAGACGTCCCAGAGAGGGTTAAGTCGATGATGACTTTGCCCTCAGACTTGCTTGCCATGGTGAAGAAGTCAGAAAGTGATGGACGGGCCACTAATTGCCCTTTCCCATTTTATAGTCAGTGGGGAAGGGATAGTTGGGAATTGATGAATGCAATTAAAAGGCGTGAAAGATTGAACGATTGGTGAAAGGAACGGTCGAAGCTTTCCCAAAGTTTGACTAAGAATTTCTCGCCACTAAAGTGCATGGGCTAGTTAATTGGGCCCATTTGCGCTTTGAAAAAGACGTTATCCTGGGAAGGTAAGGAGTTAAATAGACATAGACTTCTACTCCATGCAGATGACGGCACGTGCAACAAAATAATATTAAAAGACAGCCGATAAAGGCTCTTTCCATTAAATAGCTCAAACAGAAGATTACATTCTTTTGGGTTACAGTGATGGGCCTTATCCCTGATCTTATCATGAAACAAAAAAGAGACAGGAGATAAAGATTTTCATTGAATAACTCAAACAGAAAAATTACATTCTTTTGGGTTACAGTAATGAACTTTGTCCCTGATCTACTTCTATCCTACTGCGGAAGAAAAAATTGAAAGCAAGGCGGATCGACACTTCTGGAATCTAAAGGAGTGAATTCGCTGACCCTTGCTTCCCTGCCTGAACCAGAAAGAGAACCTCAAGGCAGGAAGGCATGGAGAGTGTCCGCCGAAGACACTTCATGAAATTCACAAGAACTAGAATGGTACCAACGGGTTGGGACCTAAAGCCATCCCCGTGGATACCATCCGGTCATTCCTGTGAAGGCGCCCACCGTTTTCTCTTGATGACATTCAAAAGATATGGAGAGGAACCAACGGGTTGGGATTGAAAGACATTCCCCCCGTTGGCACCTTCCGGTCGCCTCTCTGAAGTCAGATCAGGAGGACGGGTGGGCATGAGGGAAGGATCCAAGGCCTATCTCCATTTATACGGAAGGAGGGGGTGGGTCCCTGAAGGCCCCATCCTTTTCCCTGCGTATAAAGGGAAGCCTGTTTCCCCCCATGTCATAGTCCCCCCATTCCTCAGGTGGCTGTCCATGCAACTGCTGAGGGGAACGGGAACTCTGAGAAGAAGGCCTCGCACCGGAGACCAGCCGGGAAGCTCTTGAGTGGGGATTGCGTCTCTTCTGTGGACGAGAAGTGCCAGGACAGCCAGAAGAGACTTCAGCCCTGGCACTGTTAGGAAGCACGCTGGGACCCGGAGGGATACTCCCCGAGACCTGTTGGGGGAGATGAGGGTTATTCTCCTCCCTGGGCAAGGGGGAGGTTACTGATTGTTCAGAGGCAAGAGAAGGCCCAGAAGAGAGCTCAGGTGTTGGGGACCCAAGTGAAGGGAATGCCAACGAAGAAGAATCAGAAGAAGAATCAGAAATAGTAAGATCAATGAAGACAACTCTATTGGCGTTATTAGCCATGTTGAGAGATTGATTGTGGTATGGAAAGGGCTTAGCCCAGCCCCTTAAATAGGTGAGTAATCCCAAAGGAGAAGGGCAAGGGACGCGGAGTCAAAGCGCTTATCCGATTGGGAGGCAGTTGCGGATTCCCGAGGAGGGCTAGGGTTCCACTATCTTATCATTGGGCTAAGGTGAGTTGGGCCCGGCATAATTAAAGTGGGCCAGCCGCTTAGCGCGATGGTAAATAAGAGGAACAGTGCGTTGTGAACGCGGTTAAGCCCAAAGCCTAGGCGGGTAAAAAAAAATCTGCTAAGTCCTAGGGCAAAACGAGAATACCAAAAGGAGAACAGTCAGATTACTAAAGGAGTCTACATGGACAAAAATACATCGGATGTTATCAATTTACCATAATCCAAATAATTACAAGGCAAAATATGACAGTCAACAAGGAGGGATAAAGTCAAGGCCCCGGGTCTGCACGAGAAGCTGGGGGAGAAAGAGGGAGGGGTAACCCATAGTAGGAGATGAAGTCATCCAAAGTGCGGTTCTCTGGGAGACCACTCTAGACTGCCCCGTAGATGCATTGCTGCATGTCAAATTGTCCCTCTTCGTAGAGGGTTTTGGCACGGGCAATCAGGGTGGCCACCTCCTCTTGATGAGCAGCGACCATCTTCTCTTGTTCATCCACCTTTGCCCGGAGCTCACTTGCAGCTTGTCTCTCTCCCTTCAACTTCTCGAGGTCAAGCCGTCTCACCTCCATGTGCTTCAGGGCAAGCTCGTTAAGGCGTGAACCCTCATACTTGGCCTCTTGGAGGGAATTCTCTAGCTTAGAGATCCGGGATTCCCTCTCAACCAGCTCAGCTTTCAAACTTCCTACCTGGTCTTCTGAAGCCGAGACCCTTGATTCCAGGAGGGAGATTTGTGCCCGGAACCTACCAAACTGCACTTCCAGATCTTGGGTCTCCTTGTGGTAATTAGCAATCTGATCTTGCATGGACTGGACCTTGGATCTCTCAGGTGCAAGCTCCGTGGAGCCATCTAGCTTGAGCCGAGAATTCTCTTCTAGCAGGATCCGGACCTGCTGTTCCAGGGAGTTGAATTTCTGTTGCAAGGCCCTGGCAGCCAGATCCCTCTCCCTCAGGAGCATTGCAGCCCGGAAGTTCCCTAAAGCTCCACCCAGGTACTCCTCAGTCAAAGTGAGGAGTGATTGCTGGGCCTAAAAAGAAGGATAGGGAAGTCAAGGAAAAGGACTAACCTAAAAGAAGATAAGGAAAATTTCGAAAGGAAAGGGTACCTGCTCCATAAAGTGCAGGGCATTGAGAGCAAGCAGGTCGGGGCGAGTCTGGAGAGTTGTGGGCCCCTGCACTGAGTCCCTCATCCTCTCCAGGTTCGCCTGGATATTCCAATGGGAGGCCTGCAGGGATCTCAAACCGCGGGAAAGGCCTTCCCAACCCTCGGTAAAAGCGGAGTAAGTTTGCGGTGTGAACTTACGCCGGATGGGGATGTTGGGGGCTGGGAGTGTGGCCGTAGAACCCTGTCCCTTCTGCTCCGGTTGATTCTCAATCTCTCTCTCCATCTCTGAGGGGGCTCCAGCATCTCTCTGCTCTCCAGCCTCATTCTCCTCCGGGCGGGAGACGTCTGTTTCAGTCTGTGCCTCGATCTCCCTCTCTGCTGCAGGGGAGGGCTCCGATTCTTTCTGCTTCATCCCCTCTTCGTTCGTTGCGGGGGGAGTGGTTGCGGCGGGTGGCGAGGAACCGGACGCCTCAATCTGAGGCTGCGTTGCGGGTTTTTTGAGCGCAGACTGGTCTTTAGGCTCTTCTTCCTCACAGTCAAGTCTATCCGGGTGGGAAAACTTCAGGACCCCGGATGTAGCAGCAGGAGTGGTATTCTGAGTACCAGAAGAGTTGGACAGGGGGCTGGGCGAACGGAAGTCCCATCACCTTTGTTTTTCTTGGGAAGGAAATCATCATCGAAGAGACCTTCCTGTGGCCGTTTCTGGGACAGAGTGCGCCTCCTAAGCCCAGGGATGGCAGAGATAGGAACAGCATTCAGAGCAGCATCCGGATTGCGCACAACTAAGGTATTGGAACCACCTTGGGGCCGATCTCCAGAAGAACTTGCAGCCGAGTTGGACTCTGCAGCAGAAGGAGTCTTCGATCTCTCAGGGGAAGGCACCTCCTCAAAAGGAATCGGGTCAGGACCCAGGAGGCAGTAAAACCCTGCCTTCTTGTACAGATTAGCTTCTTGAAGAGAGTGGTGGGAAATTAGACCCTCCTTCTCCCTCAAAGCATTATACACCCCTTCCGCCAGGTTTGCTGGGGCGAATTTCGTCCGGGAAATAGAACGGCGGAGGACAACACCTGGCAGGTCGATGGGGCTGTGAGCCGGGAATTCAATGACGAAGTATTTAAGCGCCCATTTGTCGATCTTGAGCTCGACCTTCTCAAAAATGGGAAAATGATTGTGGGGGTATAGACTGTAAAAGGGGAAACCACCGATGCTGAAGAGGAGAAGAAATTCGTCTAGTGTCGGGGTTTTGTCCAGG
Source organism: Cuscuta campestris (assembly GCA_900332095.2). Classification (NCBI taxonomy): domain Eukaryota; kingdom Viridiplantae; phylum Streptophyta; class Magnoliopsida; order Solanales; family Convolvulaceae; genus Cuscuta; species Cuscuta campestris. Next base: position 2,158,129 of record OOIL02002583.1, read on the forward strand.
GCACAGCACCGTAAGATGAAGGACGCGACGTACTTGTGCGCGTTGGCAGTCAATTGACCTGGAGCAAATCCAAAATGGAGGCAAAGGTCGCGGAGCAGGCCGTGGAGGGGCAACCTAAATCCATTCTCCACAGAGTGGTACTGCATGACCATATATTTCTAGGGATTTGGATTGTAGGTTAAACTAATCCCCCCAACGGCATCGGGATGGTGGACCCGGAAGCCCTTGCCCAGGAGCACGGCCATCTCTTGGAGTTCGTTCTCTTTGATAACGGAGGGTCCATGGGTCCAGGTTTCAGGATTCGTGGGGGCCATTCCGGAGAAGGAAACGAGAATTTTGGGGAAATTGCAGTCGGAATTCGGGTCGGGTTAAGATTCAGTGGCGAGAGGAAGAAGATGAGTCCAGAAAGGGTATTTATCCGTTGAAAGGTGGAACCGAGGTACTCGAGTGCGACGTTTCTAATCCGACACGAAGATCGAAGGCGGCTCATCATTAGTTTTCTAGCGACACGTCGCCAGAAAACTAGGGGCTTGTGATGGATATCGGGTCTAGTAGACCCGACTTCAGGCCCAAATGGAGGCCCATAATGGCCCAAAAGGAATAAGACCAGATGGGATGACGGGCCAAGCCCGTCATCTCGTATTTGGCAAGTGGAAGGAGACGGCCCAAACTCGAGGTAAATCGAAGCGACCCAGTCCAAAAGGGGAATGGGACACGTGGCCAACATCGTCGAGTTATGGGCGAAATGGGAAGAGAACGAGACCGGAAAGAAGGGGAATCACAACCCCATGATCTCCATAATCCATTTCCATTTTGTGTAATTTTAATTGGAATATTAGAAGTACTATAAAAAGGGGAAAACCCGCCATGGTAAAGCAAGTCACAAGAAGACAGGTCAATACATAATAAAAGAATATTATCGAGTGATTATATCTTCCTAATTCATATTCCGTTCTTGGTCCACCATCTGATCGGGTTAATCCCATCATATATATATATATATATATATATATATATATATATATATATATATATATATATATATATATATATATATATATTACCTCTTTCTTGAACTGATCAGGAGGGGCAATGAAGCGGTTGCCCTGGCTGATGATGGTGGGGTGCCGGTGGGGGTATATCCACGTCGTCAACAACGAACATGTACGCCATCGGCGGCAGTCAGTGTTGCGTTATCCACAACCGAAGCGGAATACGTTGCCGCCGATAGTTGTTGCGCTCAAATCCTTTGGATGAAGCAACAACTCGTATTAAGAAATATAAAAAATTTGCACTAAATAGGACTAAAACATAATGACTTTTCTAATGTAGGACTTAAACTTTTGTGGTCCCTCCGTCTTAATACTATTACTCCCTCCGTCCCATTTTAAATTGCCTGTTTGCCTTTTTTCTCCGTCCCAAAATAAGTTGCCTATTAGTTGTTTTCGTAAACTTTTAAAAATAAAATACCTAAACTACCCCTAAAATAAGTCACACTTCTTCACCTTATCTTCTCATTCATCATCACCCCTCCTAAAAAGTAATGTCAATTTTGGAAAATCAACTCTATTTTTTATTTTCCTTAAATATGCCCAAATGTCAAAACAAGCGATTTAAATTGGGACGGAGGGAGTAAAATTTATCTAAAACCGAAACACTAATAAAAAATGTTGCTGGCAAACAAAATCCACCATCACGCCTAGGGGTGTTCATTGGGTCAAACCCGGACCGGACCGGGACCGAATAAGGGGTATTTATATTTGGTGGATCGAGGACTGGACCGATTAAGCTAAGGACCGGCCCGGGACCGGACCGGTAAAACCCGGACCGGACCGGGACCGGACCGAATAAATGTTACTTTTAATTTTTTTTAAATTTGATTTTATTTATTTAATTTACATAATCAAACGGGGATGGAGAGGGATTCCGTCAGCGTGATTTCATATCAAGGCACCGAGCATAGTGTTCGAGTTCAGCAACAACGTGAATCTGACTGTACCTGACAGCCTAGCGGGGTCCTGGTTACAGCCAACAACACGTTGTCCTGGGTGTGCTTGGCCTTTGTCCGTAACAAAGACCCCAGAGACATAGGCATTTACGGATACTTATACCAGCAGACCGTCGATGTGGTATACGACGTCGCAAATGGGAAGCTGGGCTTCGGCCCTGGTCACTGCAATTGATGCCTGTATGCCTGCATCCCCGTTTTATTTATCCCCTCTCCATCACCGGTCATCGGCGGCGGTTGCCGGAGACCAGCGGCGGGGCGGCGGAGGATTCCGTCGACCGGCGGCGGCTGGTGGCGAATTCCGGCGACCGGCGGTGGCGGCAGATTCCGGCGGCCGGCGGCGGATTCAGGCAACCATCGGCGGCGGCAGATTCCGGCGATCGGAGGCGGATTCCGGCGACTGGCGATGGCCGACGGCGGATTCCGGCGACCCGCAGCAGCTGCAGATTCCAGTGCCCGGCAGTGTGCGGCGGCGGCAGCTGGCGGTGCCGGTGGCGGATTCCGGCAACCGGTGGCGGCGGCAGATTCTGGCGACTGGCGGTGTGTGGCGGCGGCAAGTGGCGGTCAAAGGTTGTTGGGAAAATATTATAGATTTTGATGATGATGAATTTAGATTGTAATAGGAACTTTAGGCCTCCCCCAATATTTAATGTAATTTTTCTTTTTGGAAATATTGTTAAAATCGAGTCCTTGAGATTTCCAATGAAACTGTGATATTTCTTTAAGTGGTTTGATGCTTGAAGACTTAATCAAATTCAGTGATATGGAAATTGGATATCTTGTTCGAAAATGTCAGAGACAAGTAAGGAATTCTCAAAGCAATTAAAGATTCTCTAATTCGGAACACTACATAATAACCGGATGTCTCGCTACAACTCTCTGAACGCTAAGTCATCAAAATCGGAAGACTAGCGCGGATCTCTTTCTCACCCGGAAGTCTATGAATGACTCCTCGGATTTGTCAGCAAAGAACCGGATGCCTCAAAGAAAGACCGGAACTCTCAGAAAGCAGACAAGTGATACAAGACTTAGAAAATTATCTAAGTCTTGAATGAAGAAATTCTACCCGTTGGTAAGGAAAAATCAATCCCTTGATTTTCAACTGCTAGATTGAAGATAATTATGCTGATTCAAGAACAAATGACTTGAAGACAAAGTCTGGACCTCTCAAATTAAAGAGCTCGTCCAGAAGAGGGTTTGTTCGTGATCTTCTGTTTGACTCATTTCTCGATGTCAGGTCTTAAGAACTTTTTTGTCGATCTTCTGCCTAAGACACCTTTTTCCTTAGGGAGGAGTTTGTTCACCCATACAGGTTTGTGGGTAAGGTTACTCCTTAGGAGTTAGTGTTAGAAGTAAGTTTTAACTTCGTTCGTTTACGTTGCCTATCAGATTTTTGTTTCAACGGATAGATTACCCAATCCAGCTATAAATAGCATCCTTGGAAGACTAGAGAAGATACGTACAGATACACGACGACATAGAAAAGCAATCTCTAACAACAAAGCTATCTCATTCACAGTTAGCCTAAAAAGCTTGATAAAGAGAGATTTCTAAAGTCCTTATCCAGAAGCAAACTTCTCCTCCTTCCAAAGAGCTATAGTGTAAACACTTGAAGGTTTCCTTGCCTCAAATACCACACCACGTTGAAGGATACAACTTTTAATTGAACTTCTTGATTAAAAAGGGCGTAGATCAACTTTCTTACAAGTTGATCTTGCAAGTCCTATTATTCGGATCTTGCAGTTGTTGAAGAAGCTTGACCTTCGGAGGAACAACAAAGCCAGCACGAGTGCTGTAGCAACATTGGCCTTGCGAAGATATACAGTACAGAAATTCACTCAAGTATAATTGTTGGTTCATTATTCAACAACCAACTACATAGTGGATTTTGAGGACGTAGAAGGATTACCCCACCTTCGAACCTCGTTAAAGTTTGCGTGTCTCTCTCTTTTATCTTTACTTATACTTGATATTATATTAACTGTGAAAACTAACCCATCCATATTGATTACTGCTCAACTAAACCACCAAATTCCGCGCACAATCTAAGGTTCGCAAGAACTTTATATTAACATTCATTTTCACGTTTTTAAAAGAAACAAAAAAGTTTTAAATTTGTAACAAAGTCTATTCACCCCCCCCCCCTCTAGACTTTGTATCTCACCACTTTTGGACCACCAATTGGTATCAGAGCACACTTCTCACTATCTACATTTAGATTAACGAGAAGCGATCAAAATGGTGAACAATATGGATCACGGTTTGCCCAAGTTTTCTCTTCTAGGTTATGATGATTGGAAGATCATGATGGAAGCACACCTCTATGCTCTACACGACTGCATGTGGATGGTGCTTGAGGATGGACCCTTGAAAATTCAAATGGAGAATCCTGAGAGGAATCCAGCCACTCCAGATGTAGTCTAGTACATTCCAAAGCCCAAGGAGAAATGGGATGATAGAGATTGCAAAAAGCATAATCTGGACAACGTCGCCAAAGCAGCCATCTTCAAGACACTTGATCCCATCACCTTCTCCAAGATCAAGCATCTCAAGACTGCCATGGAGATATGGCAAGGTCTTGGGAAGCTATGTGAGGGATCAGAGGATCTAAGAAAGCAGAAGATAGAAGTCCTGCTTGAGAAGTTCAAAAGCTTCAAAATGCTTCCCGGAGAATCATTTGATATGTTGGATAAAAGATTCCACAAAATCTTAAATGATCTTGCATCACTTAACCACATTCTTTCTCCCAAAGAAAAGAATGTAAGGTTACTGAGATCTCTTCCAACTGAGTGGTACACCAAAGCCACAGCCATGGAAGAAGGAAGAAACCTGGAAAACTACACTGTCCAAGGTCTTCTTGATGCGCTCAGAACCTATGAGCAGGAGCTGAAGAAGAAGAAGGAAGAACAAGTCACTCCCTTCCCCACGGCATTGATGACAACTCCAAGAGTCCCATCAAGTGAAGGGACATGCCCAAGGAACTGTGACACACCTTCCTCCAGCCAACCATCAAGCTCAAAAATGGAGAACTACGATGAGGAATTTGCCATGATGGTTAAGCAATTCCGGAAGTTCAAGAAGTTCTTCAAAAAAGCTGACTCAGTCAGAAGGCCATCCAAGGGAAAGCCACAGGTAAGTGACTCCCCTCCTGAATCCTATTTGTGTTATAACTGCAGGAAGCCTGGCCATTGGAAGTCAGCATGCTCGTACCCAAAAGTGGAGAAGTACGGAGAAAGAGAAAGAAACGACAAGAAGAAGAAGGCAATGGTTGCAGCTGAAAGTGACGAGTCATCCAGCTCAAGCTCGGATAAAGAAGCCCTCGTCTGCATGGAGCGCAGAGCTGAGAAGTCCAACCATGAGGATCGGTGGACTATGTCAGAAGATGACACCCTCTGCCTGATGGCCAAGGAGAATGCTGATCAAGAGGTAACTTCACAAACCTCGTGCTAATCTTCTTATGAAAGCATACCAACTTCTGAAAATCTTTTTGACCAGTTCAAAAAGATGATGGAAGATTGTGAGGAAATAAATCTCAAACACTCATCCTTAATAGAGGAGAACAAGCTATTGAGTGAAGAGAATCTCATGTTGACTGAAGGTCGGAAAAGTCAACTAAGTGATATTACTCAACTCAAGGCTGAAAATGAATCTCTCTCTAAAAAGGTGAAATCCCTCAACAAAGAGCTAGGGATACTTAAGTCCAAAGAAGCAGTGGATAAGCTTCTTGAAACGACCAAACATAAGGGTCGTGAAGGACTTGGGTTTGACCCCTCTAGTTCCAAAAGGAAAGGGAGAACAACTTTCATCCCTCGTAAACCTACTGCTAAACCCAATAAGCAGAAAGGAAAAGAGAAGGAGAAACCCACAGAAGTTCCCAAAAAGGTAGTCCATCCTAAGAACTATAGGAAGCTGGACAGACCTCAAAAAGGAAACAATTTCAAAAGAAAGCCTTCTAACCCCCAATATACACGAGGCTATACTCATTATGGGGTAGATAGGAGTTTTCCGAGAAATTCTGAGTGGAGAACTATGCCAAGATATAGTCATACTCCACCCCAGAAACTATTTGTTCCACCTAAGTATGCTTACAACCGATACAGGCCACACTATGCACAACCTAGACAAAACTATAGGTCTTATCAACCTAGGTTTGCTAGGAGGAAACAAGAAATTTCACCACCTGCTCGTAGGAAATTTTATGCCTACGTACAACTATGACTACAGTCCCAACAAGTTTAGAGATGCAAGGAAAATTCCCTGCAACTTCAAACTTGATGTAGGGACACACACCATTAACTATTCCGAACCCAAACTGAATTGGGTACTAAAATCTTCCTCCTCCTAATGCAGGAAGCCACTAAGTACCCAGGTGTCTGGTACGTAGACAGTGGCTGTTCAAGACACATGACGGGTGATGCAAGCCTTTTGAGCAATCTAATCCCCTATGATGGTCCAAGAGTTACTTTTGGAGAAAGCAATGATTTTGGCCTTACTAAAGGGCTAGGAAATCTTGTGTACAAAGGACTAACCATCCAAGCTATATCTTATGTGGAAGGTCTCAACTATAACCTTCTTAGCATAAGTCAGTTTTGTGATAAAGGTTATTCTTTGGAATTCTGCAAGGACATGGCATCCCTCAAGAACATCTCCACAAATGAAGTCATTCTCACTGGAAAGAGAATCAGAAACATCTATGAAGTGATGTGGGACGATGTCAAGGAAGCATGCCTAATCAGCAAAGGTGACGCTAACCTTCTATGGCTTTGGCATAAGAGGTTGAGTCATCTCAACTTCAAAACCCTCAACAAGCTATCCAAAGAAGGGCTAGTAGAAGGTCTTCCCAAAGCTGTATTCAAGAAGGAAAGCATTTGTGATGCTTGCGAAAAAGGAAAGCAAGTCAAGTCTACTTTCAAGGCAAAACCGGCACCCTCAACTACAAGGATACTAAGTCTTGTTCACATGGAATTATTTGGAACTATTACTCCAATAAGTCTAAGTGCAAAGAAATATGTCCTGGTGGTAGTTGATGATTACTCAAGATACACGTGGACAATCGTTCTCAACAGCAAGAAGGAAACTCAAGGGAAGCTCACAAACTACAGAAGATCATATCTGACAAAGGCACAGAATTCCTGAATGCAATCATCATTCATTATTGTGAAGAAAACGAAATTCTTCATCAGACATCAGCATCAAGAACACCTCAACAGAATGGTGTAGCTGAAGGAAGAAACAGAACCTTGAAGGAAGCAGTAAGAACCATGCTAGCCGAAGCTTTCTTGCCAAAGAGGTTCTGGGCTGAAGCTGTAAACACAGCTTGATATACTCAAAATAGGAGTATAATTTATAAAAGGCACAACAAAACTCCCTATGAACTGTGGAATGGGAGAAAGCCTAATATATCATATTTCCATATTTTTCGGAGCAAGTGCTTTGTGTTAAACAATGGGAAGAATCATCTGAACACTTTTGATGAGAAATCAGATGAAGCCATCTTCTTAGGATATTCCATGGTGAGCAAGGCGTTCAGAGTCTTCAACAAAAGAACCATGATCACTGAAGAGTCAATACATGTTATTTTTGATGAAAAACATGTAGTTGGCAAGCCATCAAAGCATGATCATGAGGTTCTGGATCTCTCAGACAAGGATGAAGAAGTCAATGAAGAAGATAGAATGAAGTCTACAGAGTTCATTCCATTCAGAAGTCTACCACTGAAGACTTCACAAAGAAATCCAGATTTAGACAGTGCTGAGCCTACTGGAAATCATGGCCAGCCTTCCATTATTTCGGATCACTCAAATGGCGACAATTCCGGAAGTGGCGACCCAGTGCCAATCCATCCGGAATCACCAACAAACTCTGTTCTTCAACCAGAAGCTGAACTAGATCAACCAGTCAATCCTAATCAACACAATCTTCGTTGGTTAAGGGATCATCCTCCTCAACAAGTCATTGGAGATATTCAATCTAGCGTTCGCACAAGGAGTGCTCAACAGAATCTAGAAGCTATGCTTGCTTGTTTCATCTCACAAGTGGAACCAAAAAGCATTGAAGAAGCTCTAGCCGATTCTGATTGGATCAATGCAATGCAAGAAGAACTCAACCAATTTACCAGAATTGACGTCTGGAAACTTGTTCCCAGACCTACTCATCAACATGTCATTGGGACAAAGTGGGTCTTCCGGAACAAGATGGATGAAAACGGCGTTGTTGTCAGAAACAAAGCCCGGTTGGTTGCCAAAGGTTATTGTCAAGAAGAAGGTATAAATTTTTATGAAACCTTCGCTCCAGTTGCTAGACTTGAAGCTATAAGGCTATTTCTATCCTTTTCTGCTCATAAGGACTTCAAGGTCTACCAAATGGATGTCAAAAGCGCATTTCTCAACGGAAACCTAGAGGAAGAAGTTTATGTGGAACAACCTCCGGGATTTGAGTTACGTACTAAAGGTGATCAAGTGTACAGACTCAAAAAGGCTCTATATGGACTCAAACAAGCACCAAGAGCTTGGTATGATACATTGTCTCAATTTCTTAGAGACAATGGATTCATCAAAGGAGTCATCGACAAAACCTTATTCAAACTTCAATATGGAGAAGATCTCTTATTAGTCCAAATCTATGTGGACGACATCATATTTGGTTCAACTAAGGAAGCTCTTTGCACCAAGTTCTCCACCCTCATGCAAGGAAAATTTGAGATGAGCATGATGGGGGAACTCAACTACTTCCTTGGTCTTCAAATCAAACAGATAAGTGAAGGGACTCTCATCAACCAAGCCAAGTACACAAGGGATCTTATCAAGAAATTCAAAGTTGATCAGAAGTCACCCGTTTCTGTCCCCATGAGTACATCCACCAAACTTGATATGGATGTAGATGGAAAGGATGTTGATCAAACTCTCTACAGAGGAAAAGTTGGATCTCTACTCTACCTCACTGCAAGCCGTCCGGATATCTCATATGCAGTAGGTGTTTGTGCCAGATTCCAGTCAAAGCCAAAGGAAAGTCATCTTATAGCAGCCAAAAGGATTCTTAGATACCTCAAAGGAACTCAGAACATGGGTTTATGGTATGCTAAGAGCAGTTCATTTGAGTTAGTGGGATACTCAGATTCTGACTTTGCCGGATGCAAAGTTGACCGGAAGAGTACACCTGGTACTTGTCAATTCATTGGCGGAAATCTTGTTTCTTGGTTCAGTAAGAAACAAAACTCCATCTCTACTTCAACAGCAGAAGCAGAGTACATTGCTGCTGGTAGTTGTTGTGCTCAGATCTTGTGGCTAAAGCAACAACTACTGGACTATGGAGTCAAAACAAAAGAAGTGACAATCAAAGTGCTATAGCCATCTCACAAAATCCAGTGCATCACTCTTGCACTAAGCACATTGATGTCAAGCATCACTTCATCAGAGATCATGTGGAAAAGAAAGATATCAAAATTGAGTATATCTCAATTGAAGAACAATTGGCGGATATCTTCACAAAACCACTAAGTGAAGCCAAGTTTTCCGATTTGCTTCACAAAATTGGTCTAATTCAATTAGACAGAGTGCGGTACACGTGGCAGCCCACTCTCCACGTCTGTCAAAGTAGTGGGTAGGCACGTGGCCTTGGGAACAGTTGAAATCCCAATCGCCACTAGCCGCATAAATCGCCCAAATTAAACCCAATCGCCACTATAGTTGCCCACTCAAAATTTTCGTCATCTTCTTCACAAGAACTCTCTGATAAAATTCTCAAGAACCCTAATTTCTTCAGATTCTCTCACTTAAATTTCTGAGAAAATGAAGATTGTTGGCGCTAATGTCCATTTCTAGAAATTGGAAGCAAAATGCTCTTCACCGGCGTTCTATCAAAGTTATCTGGAGATGATTGCCGCCCAAGAACTTACCGAATTCCTTCATATGGAGATTCACTCCAAGTATGAAGGTGAAGTTCTTGAATTCTACCGGAACGGAAAGGTCAAGATTGTTCAATCGAAGAAGAACCCACAGAGGACGCTTCAAATTATCAAGTCCACTGTTGGAGGAGCCAAAGTGAAGATTTCGCAGAAGAAATTGGACGAAAAGCTTCATCTTCCCAATTCTGGAAGTGAAATTGGGAGACTTCTAGCTAAGAATCTGGACTGGAAAACCATTGGGATTTCTGGACAAATCCCCTCTGGCCCAGCGAAGAAAGCAGACCTGAACAACGACTACAAATTAGTCCTGGAGCTGGTCATCGCATGCCTTGAGTGTGGAAGTGGAGGACATGCTAATGACATCACTCAAGAAAGGGCCTTCATCATCAACGCCCTCATCACCAAATCTAAGGTAAATTGGGCTGCACATTTCTTCAATTCCATTTCCAAGCACTTAGGAAAGCCCAAACAGAAATATTTGTGTCAAGGACTGTACCTTGGGTACATCTTGGAGTCCATGGGCGTTGCCTCTAAAGGCAAGAAGTATGATGCCAAATATTGGCTATACTATCTGTCTTTCAAAGGGGAAAACAGAGCTGGTACTAGTGCAACTGCAGAGGAAAGTTCTTCAGACAATGTCCTTATCATGAGTCTGAAGAAGTCAGTAAAAAGGAAGCAAGTGGTGTCTCCCTCTCCCAGTGCTAAAGCACCACAGAATCTAGCATTGTTGAATCTGGAAGAAGAAGAAGAAGTTTCTACCCAAGGGAAACTACAAAGGAAGAAGAAAACGAAAATCACCTCTCCCTCAACATCTGGAAATGCCAACCCGGATGAGTTGGTGGGAAAGGAACCAGTTGAGGAAATCTCTGCTCACAACCAGAGCCCTCAACAACTTGATGAAGAAATTCCTCAAGTTCACAGTTTTCCAACTCCTTCATCACAGGCTCAAATTGATGATGCTGAGAACCAATTCTGGCAGCTCTATTATGACTGGAGAGCTTGGAAGGTTGGGAACTCAGCAGAACAGTTGTTGGGATGGGACCAACAACTGAAAAATGAAAAGATAATCAAAAGATGCTTGGGTCTGCCAGTCAACTATTGTTGTGAGCAAATCCTGGATGTTGACTGGTATGGCAAAGGAACTATGAAGATTTGCATCTAGAATACTTGGTCACCTCACCAGTTTCAAAATTTGAGGTTGGCAATGAAGATCCCTCAGTCTACAGGCCAATCTTTTCAAAGGCCACAGAAGATCAGATGGCTCTTACCACTAAAGCACAAGCAGATATGGAAGCCACAGCAGAGGATTTCCAAATTTTTCCAGAAACCTCCCCTGCTTTTGAGACTGTTCTGCCTGAAGCTTTCCAGGAGAATGCAGCTTCTCCCCAACGAGAACAGCACCAGGAAGCCTCAGAAGAAGAACTTCATCAACTCCTCCAATCTCAAGTTCAAGAGATTCTCACAACTCCTTGTGAGGTCTCCAATCAGCCTGAACTTGAGATTCTGGAGAAGTCTACTGGAAATTTGGAGAATTCCACCCCTCTAGACACAACTGCAAATGAAGTTCAAGAAGACCAAGCTGTAGAATTCTAGAGGAGTTCTGCAGAAGCTGAAAAGGAAGCTCAAATAGATGGACTGGAGACCTCTGAAACTCCAGTTGCTATTTTTGAGCAGAACATCGGTGATGAAGACAGAGATTCTCTTTCAAGGGACATCTCAAAATTCATGAATGAGACAGAGGAAGAATCGGAAAAGACGCTAAGGATTGATGATGAAGGAGCTGAGCAAGGATATGCTGAATCCCTCCCTTTGCAACTCTTCCACAGAGCACCTCCTTCTCATCAGGTAACAAACTTCCATTTTCACAGCTCTTCCAATTCTACTCTACCGGATGAGGTACCGGAAACCTGGACAAGAAAGGTCCAAGGGTTGATTGAATCAGCCCTAGCGTCTCAGCATGCCTCTTTTAGGCAAGAGATAGAAAAGATGGAAGCTAGGTATAACAAGCTAATGGAGAAAACCGAAGAAAAACATTGCTCAGATCTCAAGGAGATAAGCACATCGGTGGACAAGACTCTAGAGATCATCTCTCTATTGAGTGACTCTGTGAGCACCACAATGGAGGCGTATGCATCTCACTGTCATCTACAACTCAAAGAGGTTAATAAAATCAAAGAGCAGATTGCAACAGTCATAGTGAGTCTACAGAAGCAGATGTCCTTTCTCCAGATGGACTTTAGGTCCGCCCTGGCAGTGTCTTCAGCAAATCAGGTAGTAACCAAAGACTACTTGAAGGTTATTCTTGAAAATCAGAAGGAAGCTTTCAGACTGTTCAGACACTTTGGCACCCACACTGGCAATCCCAAGTTGGAAGTCATTGTCCAACACAACAGTCCATCCCTGATTCCAGAGCTTCCAATTGAAGTCAAGCAAGGAGAACTTACCTACATTCCATCGCATCTAAAGATGACTGATTTGATCCTTGAAGCTCAGCGGAGCAATCCGGAGAACTTAGCACAGCATCTGTCTAGCTCAAGTCTAGATGGAACAGAAGCTGTAGGAACCATTGCCTCCCACTTCTCAAATGATGCCCACACAAAGGAGAGATACCACAACCTCAGGCGCATCAGAGAACAGTGTGGAAATATGCAAGGCATTGGTGAGATTGTCGGATCTTCTTAGCGCAAGAAGCACTGAAGGCTCTTTTCATCAAACCAGGGGGAAGTATGTGACAACAACATTTTGTTTTGATGAAAACACCTTCTTGTTTAAACATTGCTTGTTTTGTTTTAAACATTGCTTAATACTTCTCTTAATCATGCTTATTATGCTTGATCATATTCATTTTTAAGTATGATTTTTGAGATTTATCGCTGGGGAATGTAATTCAGGGGGAACTTAACTGTTTTTGGCTAACAATTGTTTTTGGTAATGAACTATTGATGAATCCTAAGCAATGGAAGACGGATACCTCAGTTTAAGTACTAAAGTTGGAGATCTCCGATTCAGGTACTTTACAAAATCTGCCTTCTTAAACTAAGATTTAATCCCTAGTTCATTTCCAACTTGCTCTAAAAGTACTGGTCCTTAGGATTTTTATAATGTACAGGACTTTGGAAAAATAGTACCACTTTTTCTTTTAAAAATGAATTTCATATTTTTTTGGTACTACCTCATCCTAATTAGAAATTAGAACTATAGGGAATGAAAAATGATAGTTTTATTTTGGGCCTTGAGAACCCAATAGGAATAATTTCCCTTTAGTGCATAGATTTTTTTTTGGGCCACTCTTTTGGGCTTAGCCAAACCAGAACAGTTACGTTTTTCAAACCAAACGAAACTGATTTGTAATTGGAACAGTTTCAACACTTTGGTAACTGGTAAAAGATTCCTTCCACTTTTCAACTTCTTGGAAGTTGAAACTCTTTTACTCTCACTGTTCCAACTACCCACTTAATGGAACCCGTGAACCTCCCATCTCTCATCCTCTCCTCCTATTTAAATCAAGACATTCCAATCCATTCCTATCACAAACAACTCTCTCAATATGAAAAGTCTTCAAACTCACTGTCTGAGAAAAACACCAAGAAAAATATCCTCAATGGAGAAATTTTTCTTTCTCACCCTCATAGACGGCAATGGAGAAAGCCTAATGAGAAGAAAAGGCATTCAAGGTCTATGGTGAAAATCTCGGCAGTAGAGAAGGTCTGTGGTGGAAATCTCGTATTTTTCAGGATTACACCATACACCTTCTCTGGAACAACACTATCTCCATTTTCTTTCATTTTTCTCTCTTTCTCTTTTCCTGTTATTCAAATTTTAATTTTTAAGCAGTCTCTGCACCCTTCTCCCAAGCATTTTTCAAAATTTTTGTGCAGTCTCTGCTCCCTTCTCTCAAGCATTTTTCAAAATTTTTTTTACCATATTTCTCCTTTAAACTCTTCTTCAAATTTTTTTTATCATCTTTAAAAACCCTTATTTTATCTTTTTCACAATCAATTCACTTTTCCAAAACCTTTTTCTTTTCCTTCTGCCTTTTTCTTTCTTTTCACCGCCGCCTCCTTTCCCTCCACTTTCTTTTTGTTCTTGCTTTTGCTTTTTGGAGAGATGTTGCTTCCTAGATCTCAAATATCCACTTTGGATATTAAAGATCTACCAAACGCACAGCCATCTGTACTACCAAGCAAAATCTGCTGGAAGTGAAAGCGGCAAATGGCAGAAAATATCACAAATCTCAAGACAAGACTTGGTTTAGGAATTATTGTAATTTGAATTGTATTTGTTTAAGAGTTTTTGTTAACAAGCTGTATATTATGAGAAACTAAAAGAAAGTTATAAAATTAGTTCTCAGTACAGCGACCGGAACTCTTAAACACTTGTTTGTCATCATCAAAAAGGGGAAATTGTTGGGAAAATATTATAGATTTTGATGATGATGTATTTAGATTGTAATAGGAACTTTAGGCCTCCCCCAATATTTAATGTAATTTTTCTTTTTAGAAATATTGTTAAAACCGAGTCCTTGAGATTTCCAATGAAACTGTGATATTTCTTTAAGTGGTTTGATGCTTGAAGACTTAATCAAATTCAGTGATATGGAAATTGGATATCTTGTTCGAAAATGTCAGAGACAAGTAAGGAATTCTCAAAGCAATTGAAGATTCTCTAATTCGGAACACTACATGATAACCGGATGTCTCGCTACAACTCTCTGAAGGCTAAGTCATCAAAATCGGAAGACTGGCGGATCTCTTTCTCACCCGGAAGTCTATGAATGACTCCTCGGATTTGTCAGCAAAGAACCGGATGCCTCAAAGAAAGACCGGAACTCTCAGAAAGTAGACAAGTGATAAAAGACTTAGAAAATTATCTAAGTCTTGAATGAAGAAATTCTACCCGTTGGTAAGGAAAAATCAATCCCTTGATTTTCAACGGCTAGATTGAAGATAATTATGCTGATTCAAGAACAAATGACTTGAAGACAAAATCTGGACCTCTCAAATTAAAGAGCTCGTCCAGAATTCCCAAACAAGCACTAGAAGACAAACTGAGTAAAGAGCTACAGTCCAGAATTCTTGAAAAAACAGCTAGAAGACGGATTCTGTGGAAAAAGGAATCCCTCCTCAAACAAGTGGGTATGTCCAAACACCCATTCCAATGAGGAATCCTCAATCACAATCTTCATTCAAAATTGAAGCAAGCAAATGCAACGGATAGTCTATTTTG
>OOIL02002583.1:2173801-2226301 GCA_900332095.2 Cuscuta campestris
CCCATTTGTCCCCCACCTCCTTCTTGTACACATAATTGGGCAAGAAATTCAAAAAAAAATAAATAAATAAAAATCAAATAAAAATGAGTGGTGGAGAAGGGGGTGGTGTGTTGGGAAAATTAACGATAACTTGGACGAATCGAGAGTCGTGTAGAACACTATCAGATTGAATATTTTGGTTGTTCACTCCAAAATTCAATCGGATAAAACTCGAAAGTATCAAGAACTAAATGTGAGAATTGCTATGAAAAATCCGAACAAAATTCAACCATGCCTCGCGGGAATTTAAAGACTTGGGGCGAGAAGGAGAAGACACCATTCGCGTCCATTTACACAAGGCACGCAACTCTTCGGCGAAAAAACCCCTTGGAAAATAACGCTATCCGAACGGAATTTTCTTTTAAAGAAAATTCGAAATATAAAATTCCAATTGAGTTTTTTAACATAGCGCCTTGCCCAAAATAAAAAATTTTCGAGCATCTCGACCCCAGCCAGGGGCTCTGCCCCTTGGACCCCGCAGGAGCTGCCGCCCCTTGAAACCCTGCTTGGGGGCGTTGCCCCGAACCCCCGCCAAGGGGGCGCTGCCCCCTTGGAACCCCCGATGTAACGGGATTTTTATTAACAAACTCAATGAAGCGTGCACTCCGCACCACCAAACTTCTTTGATGATTATTAGGATACCATTGGTCGTAGTTTTTCCAATTACACAAAATATATAACATGGTGTACATTTGGGGTACACTTTTGGTGTACCCCTAGCATTGCTCTTTTTTATTATGTATATTTATTGATCAATTGATAAAATAAAATAATTTTGTCATCACTCTTATTGTAGAACTATTCTTTGGATGCAATTTTTTAATATATTTTCTATTTTTCATTCTACACTAATTTTTTTAACTAATATTTATTAGAAAATAATTCAACTAAACATCATAAATCGAATAGAAGTCTTATTTTAGGAGGGAGTATCAATAAAATGAGACAATCTATGGAAGAATTGAACACATACATATACTTCCTCCTTCCTTGAGAATTGTCTACTTTGAAATTTTTTTAGAGAAATTTTTAAACAACAACAAACAACAACCCAGTTAAATGACTTGAATCCCACAAAAGTAGGGTCTGGGGAGGGTGTGTGTACGCAGACTTTACCCCTACTCGAAAGTAGAGAGGCTGTTTCCAAAGAGACCCCCAGCTTAAAGTTGAAAGTTACATTGCTTGAGTAACTGCTACTTCATTCATTAAAGAAGCACAGACAGTTTAAATATCAATTTTGATTTATTTCATCATATTCCAAAGCCAAAAAATGGTGAAATTTTGGCTCCATCGGAGATGATGGAAATTTTTAAACTTTGACTTCAAATTAAATAAAAATGATACTCCCTCCGTTCCACAAAACCCTTTCGGTTTTTACTTTGGGAAAAAATAAGGAAAGTGTAATTTTGGTTGACTTTATCCAATTTTGCCCCTGATGTGATGGGAAAAAGTAAGATGTGATAGTTTGGTTATTAGTGAAAAAGTATGATGTGATAGGTAGGGTATGAAAAAGTAGAGGTAAAAGTGGTTTTTTAATAAAAGTGGAAGTGTTTTGTGGAAAGCAAAAAAAACAAAAGATGAAGGGTTTTGTGGAACGGATGGAGTATTAAATATTAATATAAAAATAACTTAATTAGATTTATTATATCAAATATTTTTAAAATATTATGTTATCTATTTAACATATAATCTGTATTTTATTTAATTATATGTCAAATGTTAAAAACACTTAATTGAAAAAAGTCAAAATTGGACAAATATTCAAGGAGGGAGATAGTATGGAGAGAGAGAGAGGATATGATCACCTTGAGAATGTGGACTATCATTGCAATGAGCAGTGGAGGGTTGATGATTGGGGAGGAGAGAGCTGAGCTGAACGGTGCCGAAATTATTACTGGTTGCCGCATCGCTCAGTAATAATAATAATAAGAGAGGGAAAAAGCAAAAATAACAAGATGGATACATAGTTTTGTTTAACATATACTCCGTATATTATAGGGAGAAATACCAAAGTAAGACTAAAACATTGAAAATATACCAAAATAGGACTTCCATGTTTTTATTCCGAAAATAGGACTTACATTACCAAACATGGTCATATACATTACCAAAAAAAAAGTATAGTAATTTGCACATGTATACTGCCACATTACCACAATGCAAAGTCACATTACCACAGTGCAAAGTCCTATTCTGGGAAAAAAAACATGAAAGTCCTATTTTGGTACTTTTCTCTATGTTTTAGTCCTATTTAGGATGATTTCTATATATTTTATTGCTGATACGGAGTACTTAAACTATATATAACGTCTTTGCGAATGTTTTTTATTTTGCATCTCTTCTCGCACAAGGATCTATTATATATATACAACTAGTATTCTGACCTGTGCCATGCACGGGATCGAAAGAAATTTAGATCGATTTTGAATTATTTCAATAAAATTTATTTTTCGGAATAAAGAAAATATATTGCTCACATGATTTTTAATACTACAAATGAAAAAAACCAAAGTAAAATAAATAATATTTGTGGAACAGAATGTAGAGTTAACAATGTTTATTTTAATACCAAATTTTCTAAAATACTTCAGGGTATACAACATTTTTGGCATGGTTGCAAAGATTTCCATTGTCATCTAGAACTAAATTTGTAATCATATCTTTATCTTCACTCGTGGAACAGCAAAATATAGTTGACCATGTGTGAACACTGACTTGGTTAAAAATAATCCCACAAATGACAATGTTTGACCTTGACTTTAGTTGATAGTCATAGCAAAACATGACGAGAATTGTCTTCTTTGGAACTTCAAGGGTAGCCCTAGATCAGATGGTACCAACTTCAAGGGTAGCCCTAGTTAGATGCCTTATACCAGGGTACATAGCAACACGACAGGTCTACGGACCTACATACGGTGTAGAGTATACAGTTTCCAGCAATTACTATTAGTATTCCGAGATGAATCATGTTGTAGAGGCTTTCATCATACTTCCCGAAGGAATTGATACTATGGAAGGTTTGTTCACTTTGATCTCATGGGCATCTTAAGTGTTGCATAGTAAACCCATTGGTTTCTTACACATTGACGGTTATTTCAATAACCTTCTCAAACCTCTAGATGATGCGGTGAGGCCGAACTTCATGATATGGCTTTGAGTCAAAGGAAACTTATCATTTCTTCTTTCTTTTTTGATGAGCTTTTAGATAAACTAGAGTTTTCTAAAGCTTTCCCGGATCCTAGGGCTAGTTACGATGAGTTTGCAGATCTTGGGAGATTAGACTTAGAGTTGCATTTGTATTATTACTTTATGAAATTCTAGTTGTATTTGTGTTGAAATAATATTGTCCATGAACATTATGAGTTAATCATAAATATTATCCTAAGCTGCATGGCCAGTGCAAGTTAGAAAAATATTTATTTTCAACATCAGAATGCATCATGTAAATATCAAACATTTTCTTCGATCAAGATAGGTCAAATGAAAGATTTGATTTTACAAAGTGTTCAACACGCATAAATTCAAGCAATTACAAATATTTTTGGGATACAAATTGAAAGATAATTTATTATTTACAGAAAGTTGTCACTGTTGTAAACATTCATTCTTCATTGCATTCTCGCACTCTTACTCGATGATAGCTTTGACATTATAGGAGCATCATCTTTGGTTTGAATTGCTTTTAGAATGTTGACTTGTTCCTGAATGAATAGATTGATTTTGGATAGAAGTAACTGAATATGATTCAGGGTTAGTGGGACATTCTCTTTGGAAATGTCCGGTGATTTGAGTGTATTTTTTTTATTTTTAAGGAATAAAGATTCCAAGTGTTGTTCCATGATTCCAGTCTATATTATTATTTCCTTCCAAAAACGAGTGGGGAATACCCCCCGGGGTATAGAGAGGTAGAAAAGCTTTATGCCACCTGATAAATATAAGGGAGGTAGAAACGATTATGCCCCCTCCCAGGGTAGAGAAGATAATGCCTCCACCAAAGAAAAGAAGGGATTGGAAAAAGACTTAGAGAGTTTTTACGACCCACGATCCTTAGGACGAACGACAAGTGGACTGAAAGAGTCGGAGCCGAGTAAGCCACCCTATAGGCCGGGAAGGAGATGTATGGTTCAACATTTCCTTGGAAAAAGACTTAGAGTGTTCACCATATGCAGGGTACTAACCCCTAAGTCTAACACTTCCCTAGAACGAGAACAAAAGAAAGGTGAATATCAAGTTAATTTTACATCTCATACTTTATATTTTGAAGAGAAATAATAAAAACAATATTAAAACATCAAGAGAGAAATGTAGGAGATAAATATTTTTTCATTAATGTCTGAAATTGGGGATTACATATCTTTTGGTCGTAACAATGAATGTCTATCCCTGATCTACTTTTGATAAGATAATATGTAGCTTTGGTTCCAGATGAGATTGAATCCATAATCTACTATTGAATGGGGGTAGATTCCGATGGATTACCAATGGGTTGGGATTGAAAATAGGATCACTGTGCTTCAACTGTGGAATGGCTGGTGTGAGAAAACCCGCCAAGCCGCCCAACATATATGAATAAAGTGCTAGAGCAAGATGCTCATCAAGAGCATATTACATCCATGAACTTAGGACGAAGGAGGTGAAGGGGCCCAATGAGGCCATTTCTGCCCCTTCTAAGCGAATGGACGTGTTGCTTTCCCCGCTCATGTCATAATTTCCCAGCCTTCCGGCCAGGCGTCTAAATCCGCCCATCATGGTTGTAGAGGTAGGTGAAGGCTCGACTATATACACCTTATCCCCGAAACAATATGGGCCTCATCTGCACTAGTCCAATGCCTCCTCTCATATTGAGGAGTACTGCGATGGTAGGAAGTGTCTTCCGATGTGTCATTCCCGTGGGGTCAACGAGAACCGGGAGGTAGATGTTCTGGAGAATACTGAGGAGGATGATGGAAACTTGTGCACTCTGGTGAGTTTAGGCTTGTCACATTCTTGGAAGTAACAGAAGGCTCAGAAGTAGAAGACTCGCATAGAGAGTTTTCTGAAGAAGAGGAATCATAAATAGTGAGGTCAATGAAGATTGGTTTTATAGCACCATCAGCCATGATGGGAAGAGGAGAAGTGTGAGAAGATGGAGAGGGCCCTTTATATAGAAAGGGGATTAACCTAGGGAAGTCGTGAAAAGGGCAAAAAAGGCAAAGCGGAAGGGATGATTGGCGAGCGAAAGCGATTGTGCACTTCTGAGGTTGGCTAGGATTTATTGGCAGCATGAAGAGGACAAATTCGCCGCTGGGCCTAAACGGTTGAAGTGGGTTGCGCTATTCATGCTAAACAGTGAAGATACTAACGGATGAACAAGTCAATAAGATAGATAAACATAGAACCATGAAAAAAGAACAAAGTTAACATTACATCTCCTAGGAGTCCGGAAAATTAGAAGTACATGGGCTAGAAGCTTGGGAAGATTCATTAATGGAACAAAATTACAACAAAGTTACAAATTCTGAGAGGTTACAAATCAGACATTGGAGCCTGGTGGTGGTAATCTAGCGGGCAAGCCATACTGCTCAGTGAAAGCATCCATGCTCATACCAGGAGGAAGATCTTCTTCAATCAGACCATAAATGCAGGATTGCATGTCGTATTTGCCTTCAGCATAGTAGGAATTGGCTTGGGCGATCAGATCACCAAACTAGGCTTGATGCTCAGCTGATCCCCTCTCCCGTCTCTCGACCTGGGGCCTATGGTCAATTGGTTCCTTAGCTTCTCTATTGTACCAATATTCTTTTTGAGTGAGGCAATTTCTTGGTGGAGGACTTGATCCTGTTCCATGTGGCAGAGCTTGGCTTCCAGCTCTAAGGAATTCTCTCCTTGGGCTTCTACTAGATCAGCTCCCAATTTGGCGATCTGCGCATCCTTGCCCTGGACATCCATCTGAAGGACATCTTTTTTGGACTCTAGCCCAGTAATCTCAGAGTTAAGTCTCTGAGATTCAAGCTCCAAAACCCTTGTTTGATCTGCAAAGCCAGCGATTTGTGTTATATCTAAGCTCCGGGTTTGTCGGTATGAAGCTCAGATTTAAGGAACAAGCTCCTTCTTTTGCTGGATGGGTTGATAGTCGATTATCAGTATGGTGATAATCGATTATATAGGACTGCAGGAGTTTCCCTTGATGTATGATAATCGATTGTCCAATTAGGATAATCGATTGTCAAGTGATTCAGTTTCTCAGGAGGAGATTCAGAAGTTTAGGAGAAGTAAACAATCGATTTACAAGAAGTGATAATCGATTATGGAAGGCTGCAGAATTTCTGGGGAACCTGATAATCGATTGTCTAAGGAAGACAGTCGATTGTTGAAGGCTGCAGATGTTTTTACGGAGGAATGATAATCGATTGTTAACCAGGATAATCGATTATTTTGGCAGATTTCTGGGAACGAAATGATGGTGTTTGTGTGGGGAAAGGCTGGAAAAATATGGGGATGATGAAGGAGTTCTTTTGGGTATTTTTAATGGAAGAAAAGAGTAAGATTAAGAGGAGAAATGGGGAGGTATGAAATGGAAGAAAATCAGGGATGGATAAACCAAGTTGGTGTTTAAGAGATATTACACACTCTAATCCTAACTTGGGGTTTGAATCTAGAATTTAATTAAGATATGACACACTTAATCAAATATCTAGAACCTAAAACTCACACTTAAGATAACCACTCTTAAGATATAGAATTAGGAATTTGGCGAAAATAGCATCACACTATTTTAATAATACTCAAAGAGTAAAAGGTTTTTCAATATTCAGAGATTGTGTTTACAATGGTCATAGGGCCTGATTATATAGGGAGAGGGGAAGGGGGAAATACATAGTACAAAACATGAGGAAACTTCCTGGAAGCAACTATTTCAAAAACATGGGATAATACCCATTGAATCATGTCTCCAAAGTGGAATAAAANGCTGGGGTTGTGGGGTTTTGAGGTTTGGTTTGTAGTGGTTGTTTCCTGGTTTTTTTAAGGCTATTATTTGGGTAAAATGAGGGGTTGTGTTTGCTGAGAAAAGGGGGCAGGGATGGGGGCTATAATGGGTGGTTTTGGACTTATAGGTTTGGGTTATTTGTGAGGGAATATGGGCAGGAATGAGTGGCTAGTGGTGGGTCCGGGTTTTGGCTCTTTGTGGGTGTTTATGTTGGGATTGTGAAGTGTATTTTGGCCAGGGGTGAATGGAATAGAGGGTGGGTTTTATTTGTTGAACAAAAGGCTTAAAAGAAGAAAAATAACAACAAACAAAAGGTTTTATTTTACACAACCTTATTTTTGGACAGGGGCTTAAATAAGAGTAGGAAAAACTTTATTTTGAAAAGGAAATATTTTGGATGTTTAGGGAAGGTATGGGGAGTGTGGGCTCAGCCTCGGGTGTGGGACATGGGGGAGGGTATGATAGGGCCAAACCCGGATATAACAATTTGCCTCTGGAAGGACTCTACCCGGGCTTCCTTGGTCTTCAGCTCCAATTCCAACTCTTGAGTTCGAGAAGACCTGGTGGAGCCTTGCAACTGGTATGCTTCTCTCTTGAGTTCTTCACATTCAATCTTCCAAGGCTCCTGTTCCTCGTTCGACTTGGCATTGAGCACACAAAGTTGGACATTTTCCTCTTGGGCAACCTTTAGCCGTTGCTTCAGCTATTGAATTACTCCTTCCTTGTCACCCAGGAAGGAGTAAGCTTAAGAGTTCCAGAAGGAACTGCCTCCGAGATGTTCTTCAATCAGCTTCAGAACGATTGCATGGGACTGAGAGAACTATGAGTTAGATTGCGGAAATTATCATTGAGACGAAAGTATGAAGAGGGAAAGGAGTGGTACCTGCTCCATAAAGCCAAGAGTGGCGAAGGCTACCACGTTCGGGCGATGGCTGATATCGTTGGTGACTAGCCCTCTAGCTAGCTCCCTACATCGCTCAGTCATCCTCCTCCTCTGGGCATGGCCTTCTTTGGCAGACAAGAGGCTTTCCCAAATAGGAGCCTAGTTTTGTTTGCACAGATCCAGGGTCTCGTGGGTGAATTTACAATTGGCAATTGGATATAGGTTTGCCTAGGCGGTGGAAGAGTAGGAAGAGTAAAGAATTCACATCATAACGGAGGTCAGATCTAAAGGGCGACGAATAGGGAAATCTATGACAAAAAATTTCCTTTGCAAGTGCGTGATCTTTAACTCCACCTTCGTGAAAATGGGGCACTTCTGGTGGGGGAACACGCTGAGGTAGGGGAAGGAACCGACTGAATAAATTCATGAAATCCTAGACCAAAGGGTTCTTCCATTATCATGGCAGTGGAAGATGTAAGAGGCAAGGTACTTATGGGCGTTCACCGTGAACTGCGCAGGAGGCAAATCTTAACTCGTGCAAACTTCACGAATAAAAGGGTACATGGGAATTTTGAAACCATAGAGAACTGAGTCATAGTGCAAGACCATAAAGCACTATGGTTATGGGTTGTGTGCAAGGTTGATCCTGCCCACGACGTCTAGATGATGGATTCTAAACAGATCTCCCAGAAGATCGTGCATGAGGGCAAGCTCTGAATCTTTAATCGTGGAGGATTCAGGCTACCATTGCTCAATGTTCAGGGATTGGAAAGCCATACTGCAGAAATTTGGAAGGAAAGTTGTGAACGATGAAAGCTAACTCTGAAATCGTGTTAAGGAACAATGCGAAGGTGTAAACGGGTCACCGAATTGGAGTGGAGTTTTTTAGACGTTATGACTCGAATTTTGAGCAAGGAGGGGGATAATCTTTATCCGGCACGATGATCAAAGGCGGCTCATCATTAGTTCCTTAGTGACGTATTACTAAGGACCTAGGGGGCTTTTGATGGATTTCAGGTCCAATGATCAGAATAGGATAGCCCAATCGCAATTCTATGGCCCAATAACTATATACGCCCAATGAGAGACATAGAGGCGAGGCCAAAAGGTGGATCCAGTTGTCGGGGCTTACCCAATATTCAAATTAGATGGGATTCCCTAAATCGTGGGATTGAGGGGAATTGATGACTAATTTCCTGCCATGATTGGCACATGATTGACGGATTGTCGAAAATGTAGCGCAAAAAATATTACATGTCTTGTATGCGGTAGCGGTAGACTATAAATAGGGGTAAAACCCTCCATTATAAACCAGACTAAAAAAAGCTAATACAAACGTATAAGAGTTCGTATTCCCTTCAGTGTTATTCTTATATTATTACTGTTGTGTTTTTTCGCATGACATAGTTGTTGGGCTAAATCTCATCAATGTCATAATAACAAAACAAAAAGTATCAAATATATAAGTACATACAAATGATTTTTTTTTGTTGATTGTATTGTATTAAACTTCTACCTCAAAGAATAAAGAATATATTTATGTTGCCTAAATACTTTGTATGAACCAATGAAGTTTAGTAATAAAAAAAAATTAGATAAACAAAAGTAAGATTTTACCGCATAAATATTTTTATTTTTTAAAGAACTACTCCCTCCGTCCCAAAAAGATTTACACCTTTCAAAAAAATTACGTCCTACAATCTCCTACCCATTTCTATTAAAAAACCACTTTTACCCCTTACTTTTTCAAACCCTACCTATCACTTCATATCTTTTTCCTTATAATCTACACATCACATTCTACTTTTACACATCAAATCAAGGTTATTTTTGAAAAGTCAACACAAAATTATTTCTCACTTAATTTTCACTTTAGTCAAAATGTGTAGACTTTTTGAGACGGGGGAGTATAAAATTAGACTTTTCTAAAAACGGAGCCGGTCTAGTCCCTTTGGCCATGCAAATCCCAAAAGTAAAAAAGCAAAAAATAATTGGATAAAGCTATTTGTACTCCAAGTTTTTGTACCCCACTTTGTACCCCGCAGGTTTGCACCAACACTTTGTGTTGGTGTAAAACTAATTTTTTGTTAATGCACAAACACTTTGTGTCCGTGTAAATTTTTGTTAACGCACCAACACTTGTATCGGTGTAAACCATCAAAACATTTGTGTATAACTACGATGTACAAATGGGGTATAATTTGTACGGTAAATGTAGCATGGCCCAAAATAATCATATGAGTACTCCAAAGAAAACAAATTTAAAAAGCATAACTCTCGTCAAGTCTTTGAGTCGCTTGACGCTTGTAATCCGGCCGTTGTTTTCAAAGCTAATAATTTGACGAGAGGTAGCTTGGGTGAGACGGTTTCTACTTTCTACTTATCTTTTTTGCGAGGGAAGGATTTCTACTAATCTAGTTGTTGGAGACTTGGAGAATACTTGGAGAAAGACTAAAATAAAAATAAAAAATAGAAAATATAACAAAGACTAAAATAAAAATAAAAAATAGAAAATATAACAATATCAAAGTTTTCATTTTTTATTTCTAAAATAAGAGTTAAAATTTATTTATAATATTAATTATCTAAATATCTAATGCCAAAAATTATTGTGAAATATTCATATACAGTGACTCATTATCACAATGCAAACTTCTATTTCAGATATATAAAGCTACTATTTTAGTACATTCTCTAAATTTTACTCTTATTGAGGGTAATTTTTTAATTTAATTTATAAGAATTCATTGTTTATATAAGAATATCTATATTTTTTATTTGGATCTTATATAAGAAAAAGACCTAATTGGGAGCAAAATATACTTCGTATAAAATTAGACTTTTCTAAAAACGGAGCGGGTCTAGTCCCTTTGGCCATGCAAATCCCAAAAGTCAAAAAGCAAAAAAATAATTATATGAGTACTCTTAAGAAAACAAATTTAAAAAGCATAACTCTCGTTAAGTCTTTGAGTCGCTTACGCTTGTAATCCGGCCGTTGTTTTCAAAGCTAATAATCCTCCGTCTCAAAAAGTCTTACACATTTTGACTAAAGTTGAAATTAAGGGAGAGATAAATTTGTGTTGACTTTCCAAAAATACTCTTGATGTGATGAGTAAAAGTAGGATGTGATGTATAGATTATTAGGAAAAAGGTATGATGTGATAGGTAAGATTTGAAAAAGTAAGGGATAAAAGTGATTTTTTTAATAGAAATGAGTAAGTGATTATGGGATACAATTTTTTTGAAACGTGTAAATCTTTTTGGGACGGAGGGAGGTAGAAAATATACCAAGATAAAGGTTTTTTATTTTTTCTCCAAGATTAAATATATAATACCAATAATTTAATACTACCTTCGTTCCACAAAAACCTTCCGGTTTTGACTTTGGGGAAAAATAATGAAAGTGTAATTTTTGTTGACTTTCCAATTTTTCCCCTGATGTGATGGGAAAAAGTAGGATGTGATAGTTTGGCTATTAGTGAAAAAGTATGATGTGATAGGTAGAGTATGAAAAAGTAGGGATAAAAGTGGTTTTTTAACAGAGAGTTGAAGTGTTTTGTGGAAAGCAAAAAAATGAAAGAGAAAGGGTTTTGTGGAATGAAGGGAGTATATAATAAAGAAATCACTCCAAATAGGAATAAAACATACGGAATAACAATTTATCCTCAAATTAGGAGTTTCATATTTCTAAAATTTACAAATTTTTATCTACAAAATAAAAGTTTGCACGGTACGGTGACATTACAACACTATATATCGGCATCCTACTACACAGTATTTTGGTACTATATATTGGTATTATGGGTATTGCACTCCTATTTTTGGGGAAAAAACATAAAGTTCTTATTTTGGTAATTTTTTCATATTTACTCTTAATCTGATCTTATCCTCATATATTACCAAAAAGTTATTGTACAAATTGAGAAATGCTTGGTTCACAAATAAAATGGTCACAAAATTCACACTTACTATTTTTGAATTCCTAGAAAAGAATAAAGTAGTCAAAAGTAATTTTAAAATGAGACTTTAAATCATAAATGGTAAATTTGTAAATTTTGTCAACATTATATTTGTGAACCTAGCATTACTAATACAAATTTGTCACAATATAAGAGTCTTATTTTGAGGATACACAAATATAAGTCATATTTGGGAGTTGGGACATATGGTGAATGTTTTGGTCAGAGGCTCATAGCAACTTTGGTTCCTTATCTTTTATACTTCGTATTATTTGTTTGTATTTGTTAAATTTTTGAAGTTGGGACATATGGTGAATGTTGTTTTAGTCATAGCAATTTTGGTTCCTTATTTTGTGAAATTTGCACTAAATAGGACCAAAACATAATGACTTTTCTAATGTAGGAGTTAAACTTTTTTATTCCCTAAATAGGACTTAATAATGACCTAGTGGGAGGAATAATGTCCAGTAATGCTAGACATTTACTTAAATAATGACTAATTGTTAATAGCCCAAAGTCCTACATTGGGAAATAAAAACATATGGTCCTATATTAGGAAAGTCATTATGTTTTAGTCCTATTTAGGTAAATTTCTCTTTCTTTTTTACTTCAATTCGTACATAATAGTCTTTTATGGTCATAACAATTACGGCAGGGCTAGCCCCGAAAAATGAAAAAAATAAAATTGGCCCGGTCCTAAATTTACATTTTGGTCCCTATTTTATTTTTTTAGAATACCTTTCCTTTAAAATTATTAACAAATTTAAAAATATGGGGCCTTAAAATTTTAGAGGCTCTGTGCGATTGGCCAATTTGCACACCCTCCGGGCCACCCATGAATTACGGAGTATTAATTTAATAGAAATTACCCTAAATAGGACTTAACATAGAGATCCAAAAGTATCAAAATAGGAATTTCATGTTTTCTTCTCGAAATAGGACTTCACATTGTGATAATGTGGTTGTAATGTGGCACTGTACATGTGCACATTGCTATACTTTTTGGTAATGTACATGACCATGTTTGGTAATTTAAATGCATTTTAAGTCCTATTTCGGGAACAAAAGACATGGAAGTTCTGTTTTGTTACATTTCAATGTTTTAGTCCTATTTTAGTCTTTCTTCCTAATTCAAACAAATAAAAAGCTTTAAAAATATGATAATTATTCACCATGGCATTAATACAAATTAAAAAAAATGATAATACAGCTAAAATACTAGTGGTCTGGTTGGTTATTTAAATTACGGAGTAGAATTTTTCAATATGTACTTAGCTTCCTGAAAAATTGTATTGCCAGACGATATATTATACACGAACTGCTTATTTTACTGCTTGGTTATTTCATTTTTTTTATTTTGGTTATTTTTTAAATGAATCTCTTAAAATGTTTCATCATAGGTTTGAATATAAATATTTGTGTGAATAAAAAATTAAAAATTTCTATTATATGCTCTTTTTTAAATGATCTTGTTTAAATGATTCATTCATAATTAATTTTGTTCGTTTTTAAAATTGTCCTCTTTTTCTAGTAAGACAAAGAAGGGTAAAAATGAAAGAAAAAATGTTTTTCTAAACAGAGGGAGTAAAACATAACAAAACATAATTTTAAAAAATAAATTTTTTTTAAAAAAAAAACTTTATGGAAAGTAAAGAGAAAGATGTAAAAATAGAATAAAAAAAGTTAAAAGAAGAAAACAAAGAAAATCTAGAAAATGGACACCAATATTTCATATTATCAAACATGAGCTGTCCTCAATGAACCTGAAATACAAATACCAGAAATTTACTAACACTATGTTTGGTTCAAGAAATTTGAAAGGAAAAGAAAAGAAAAGAAAAAATATTTTTTCTCATTTTTCTTACTAAAATGGGAGAACTTTGATTTTCATCATCTTAATATATTTTGTCTTTTCATTTCCTTTTCCTTCTACTTTTCTTTTCCTCTCTATCCAAACAAAAAAAATTATTTTCCATCTCATTTTCTTTCTTTTCCATTTCAAATTCCTTGAACCAAACATAATGTAACGGGAGGGGCGGGGATAGATGCAATCTGTTAAAAAATGAGAATTTTATAGGTAAGCTTTGCAAAAACAGGAAGAGAGAAAAAGAATTTATTTCTGGAAAAATTTACATAAATAGGACTAAAACATAATGACTTTTTCTGAATAGCATCATATATTTTTATTTCCCAATGTAGCACTTTAGTCATCATTCGTTAGTCATTATTCAAGTAAATGTTCACCATTAATGGACATTATTCCTACTTCTAGACATTATAATTAAGTAATATTTAGGAAATAAAAAAGTTAAAGTTCTACATTAGAAAATGACTTATATTTCAATGCAATATAGCCGCAAGTGAAATTTGCACTAAATAGGACTAAAACATAAGTCATTTCCCAATATAGGACTAAAACTTTTTTATTCTCTAAATAGGACTTAATAATGATTAGTGAGAAGAATAATGTTCAGAAATGATGGGCATTTAATTTACTTGAATAATGACTAACTCATAATGACCAAAAGTCCTACATTGGAAAATAAAAATATATGGTCCTATATTGAGAAAGTTATTATGTTTTAGTCCTATATATGTAAATTTCTCATTATACTAACATAAACAAAAAAAATTAATCAAAAAGATAATGTCAACACAAACGACAACAACATTGTATATATATTCGAAAGAATACTGCAGTAGAATGAAATCAAGACAGGACAAGAGAAGAGATCGAGACGAGCTAGGGAGACTACCCTACTACTACATCACATTAGTTACCATAACACAAGATAGAAGGATGTAGAGTAGAGTACAATTACAAATACTCAAATAGGGTACTCGATCAATTTTGATAAACTTAGTTAAAAAATGAAAGAAAAAGAAAACATGCATGCATGCATGCATCAGGTACAGCGACCGCGGCCTTCCCCGAAGCCGAGCCTCCATTTTTTGACGTCGTATACCACATCCAGAGTCTGGTGCTGCGTGTTTCCGAAAATGCCCACATCATCGGGTTTCTCGTTACCGGCGAAGGCCAGGCACACCTGGGTTAACTCCTTGTCGATCGCCAATAAGATCCCGGTGGACGGTATTTCCACAGTCACGTCCCCGCTGAAGTGGAACTCTATCTTGGGGTAGGTAATATTACCCCCGCTGCCTATCTTGCTGAAGTCGAAGCAGGTGTCAAATAGGGAAAAGTTTTGTGCTTTTGTGTAATGTTTCATCATCATATGCCCCGCGAAGGCGGATTTGAGCGCCTTGTACGCATCGGGCGGGAGCCGGGTTATGACGGTGCCGGAGTCGATGATCGTTCCGACATTGCTGAAAACTGCCGGCTCAATCTGGAGCCTCTCCCCGCCCACGCTGATGGACTGGAGTTGGATGTAGTATAAAGACGTGTCGTTGTTCACCTTGGTCAATGGCGTGAAGCGGATCAATTTGTTGTTATTTATTCCATCCCTGTTCCCGAATTCCAGATAACCTCCGTTTCCGTCTTGCGTGGGGAGGCAGTAGGAGAAGATTTTGTCGTACACTTTTGCGGTCTGAGAGACGACCGAGAACTTGCCCGGGGAGAGGCCGAGAAGCCCCGAAACATTGCCGAAGAGTCCATTGTTTTTCTGCCCGCACCCGAAAAAGAAGTTGTCGAAGGTATCCGACGACGGCGGCGTCAAGCTCAATCGTTCTTTTGCAAAGTAGCCCACAGTGTAGGACCCGTCGCCGTACCCTATCCCGTACACGCAGGTGGCCGACGAGCAATTCCCTCTCAAGTAACCCAGGGCAGAGCAGAGGGGGGAGGAGCATGATACGTTGGAGTAGGTTTTGGAACCCCTGGGGTCGAAAATGGAAAGTTTCTGCGGGTAGCACTCCTTGACGCAGGGGCGGCACTGAGTCCAGGTGATGGGGGATCCGGTGTCGAAGACCAGGGAGAGGGTCGTCGCAGGGCTGCCGATGCTGACGTTGACGACGTAACTCAGGGTAGAAAGGGAGAGGCCGGATTCAGCTGGGAGATCGGTGCCGCCGGCGTCCTCCTGGCTGAGGCGATTGGCCTTGCCGCTGACTCGGGCTCAGATTGAGCGGGCTCGCAACTCGTCCCTGGCCAGAATCTGAGCCTTGCTAAGTTGGGGGGAGTCATCATGTGTTGAGGCGGCACAGGGATGATCCCTGTGAAGAACCTCCATAGCTGCCGCTCCTCCAACTAAATTTGAACAATGATGTTAGTTTCACCACAATTCCACTTTTGACTTTTTTTGGTCAATTAATTTCAATTTTGACCTATAATTAGATAAAATATATATTGTACTACTTCCGTCCCACTGTCTTTGTCCACTTTTGACTTTTGGAACTGTTCATCTAAGCACTTTGACTCATCAAATTCTCTTAAAAATAGTCATGTGTGATCTTGTTTGATTCGTCTTAACATATAAATTATTAATATATAATTTCTATAATTTTTTAATATACAAATTACAAAAACATAGTAACTTTTTCAAAGTAGTACCACATGTTTTTATTTTCCAATATAGTACCGTTGGTCATTGTCTACTGGTCATTGTTCTAGTAAATGTCCACTGTCACTGGACATTGTTCAAACTAAATATCCAACATCACTGGACATTATATTGTTCTCGCCACTAGACATTATTCAAGTATCATTTGTGGAGTAAAAATGTTTAAGTACTATATTGGGAAATAACATATGTTTTAGTACTATTTAGTGCAAATTTCATATATAGTGAATCTAATAACATTATTTTGTATCAATATCTAATATTATTTTTATTTAATTTAATGTCAAAGTTTACCAATTTTGACTGAAAGTCAAAAGTAGACAAATATTCAAAAACGGAGGGAGTATTAATTAGATATTGATACAAAAATAGTTGTATTAGATTTATTATATCAAATATATTCAAAATGTAATTTTATCTAATTAATACACAAAATATATACTATATTTTATTTCATTATAGGTCAAAGCTAAGATTAAAAACAGTTGACCGAAAAAAATCAAAACAGGACAAATACTCAAAGATGGAGGTAGTATTGTACAAATTTAACTACAGATTATGGAATAAATATTTTGAATTGTAGTCAATCAATCACCAAAGAAGGAAGGGGCAGCGGTGGGGATTTAAGGGGGTTATAGGCAGTGGCGGAGCTAGGAAATTCACGGAGGTGGTGCGAAAAGAAATGTAAAAATAAAAAACAAAACAAAATGATAAATATTATTCCCTCCGTCCCTTTAAACATGAGATGTTTTGATTTTGAAGAGATTTAAGGAGAGTGTATTTTGATATTGAATTTCCAAAAATGTCCTTTGATGTGATGGGTAAAAATAGAATTTGATGGGTAGATAATAGTAAAAAGGTATGATGTGATAGGTAAGGGTATGAAAAAGTAACGGGTAAAAATGACTTTTAATAGAAATAAGTACTCCCTCCATTTTTCAAAAGAGTTCCTCTTTTGACTTTGGGAGAAAATAAGGAAGTGTTAAATTGTAGTTGACTTTCCACTTTTGCCCTTGATGTGATGGGTAAAAGTAAGATGTGATAGTTTAGTTGTTAGTGAAAAAGTATGATGTGATAGGTAGGGTATGAAAAAATAGGGGTAAAAGTGGTTTTTTAATAGAAAAAGGGAAGTGTTTTAAGAAAAACAAAAAAATTGAAAGAGGAAGGGTTTTAAGAAACGGAGGGAGTATTTTTTAGGACGGATGAAAAAAGAAAGTAGAAACGTTTTCAGAGACAGAGGGAGTACTTCGTATTAATATGATTTTCTAAAACATTTACAAAATCAATAAAAATCAAATTAAACTATTTTACTCCCTCCGTCCCTAAATAACTTCCACTTTCATTTTTTCTTTGTCTTCAAATAAACTTCTTTTTTCCCTTAAAAAACCTCTTTTACCTCTTACTTTTTCATACCCTACTTATCACATCATACCTTTTTACTAATAATCTACCTATCACATCTTACTTTTACACATCATATCAAGGGTATTTTTTGAAAGTCAACACAAAAATATCCTTCCTTTAAATCTTCAAAAAGTGAAAAATGAAACTTTATTTAGGGACGGAGGGAGTACTTTTTGATAGAGCTTGTTTGGAATTGAATAAAAAATTAAATAACCTACCACTTGTTCATGTTAGAAATTAAAACCCTTAAAAAAGAGAAAAACTCCCCTAACCTCATTATTACTTTAACATCAAAGTCATATATTGAGAGAGTAAATTAGAGTATTATTGAATGAACGGATAAATAAATAACCTAAAAAGTCAGAAGCAAACTTATTTGGATCGGACTATATGGATTCCGAAATGGAGGATTTGGAGCCGAACAGTCCTAGCCAGCCCTGATTGGTACCGGAAGCTCCAACGGAATCTTCGCAGCTTCGCTTATGGGTGGAAAATGGGGGTAGAGGGTGCCGATTGAGATTTTAGAGTGAGATAGAGGGTTTGAGGGGGAGAAGATGGTTATTACTTTCTTTTGAATTCCAAAACGACACCGTTTTTTCACTAGCTAGAAGAGTAAGAATCATAAATTTTGTGATTGAAGCTTTGTTGTTGCTACAATATAATTAGAGTCGATGTGATATGTTGACACTCAAAGATAGTGTCAACAACGAAATGTTACCAGTTTATATGATGCATATCGATATATAAATAAAAATACTCCTTCCGTCCTAAACCTTTCTTCCCACTTCTCCTTTTTCTCCGTCCTAAAACTACCTTCTCATTAGAAAAAAAAGATGACAAATGACATTAATATCCTCATGTATTTACACAAATTATTTTCTAACTCTATATTTTGAATGATTGCAAAAAAAAATTTCAAAAAATCTTTTTAAAGGAGGATAAAACTTGAAGTCAAAGCCAAAAATTAAAAATGGGGGAAAGTCAAACTGAGAAGAAAATTACATCGATATCGTAAAGTTAAAGGAGAAAAATATTCATACCAATTAAGCTAGCTAGGATGCATGGAGAAATGATTGATGACGTACCGTGTGAGGAAGGTGCACGACCATTACAATTGGACTGTTGGGATTGAGGAAGGAGAGAGGAGAGAGGAATGGTGTGGAAGTTGTTGGTGGCTGCAGCCGCGTCACTGGTGAGTAATGCAAGTAATAAGAGAAGAAAGCAATAACAACCATATGGTAACATAATTTGGTTTAAGAGATTCTCAGCTCTTGTCATTTTGTTATATTCTCAGCCGCGTCATTAATGTTTCTCTCTACCGACCTGTTAGGGGCCTATATATATGCAAAACTGGGATCGGATACTCCATAAGTTTTACTCAGCAATAATGATAATAGTAGTAATAATAATAATAATAATAATAATAATAATAATAATAATAATAATAATAATAATAATAATAATAATAATAATAATAATAATAATGATATTATTATTTTATGATTATGATTATGATTATGATGATGATTATTATTATTATTATTATTATTATTATTATTATTATTATTATTATTATTATTACTATTATTATTATTATTATTATTATTATTATTATTATTATTATTATTATTATTATTATTATTATTAAGTGTGTTCTCGATAGAGGGATCTCACATTCTCACGTCTAGCTATTACCTTTTTTTTTCTGGGTGGTACTTTGTACCTCTAAAGTCAAAAGTAAATCTTTACCACCTTCATATTAGGCATACCCTTTTTTATTAATGTCAATTTTTTCGATAAATTTCGAATGGCGTAAATTAATTTTAGAAATATTAAAACGAAACGACGTCATTAAATGATCTATTTACAATACAAATTCTAATTTTTATCTCTTGCCAAATAGACCCTAAATTTTCTTATTTTAATTTCATGCAAATTAAAAAAAATGTTTAGAAGATGTTAGCGAAAAGCGAGTCCTTAAAATTTGTTTAGATATTTTAATTTTTTTGAACTGTATATTCTTTTCAAAAAAGAAAAGAAAAAAATTAAAAAGAAAAAAAATTAAAATAAGAAAATTTTTGTGAAACACAATGGATACAAATGAAGTTCACAAAATATACTCCCTTTATTTTTTAGTATCATATGTTTTAATTTCCCAATTTATTAATACCATTATTTAATATTTACTAGACATTGTTCAAGTAAATGTTTACAGCCGTCAATTTAATGAGCATTGCTCAAAGTAAATATCCACTGCCACTAGACATTATTTACGTATTATTTAAAATATCTCTTAGAAAAGTACTATTTAGAAAATAAAAAATTTTGAATGCTACATTTAGGAAAAGACGTGTTTTAGTACTATTTAGTGCAAAATTAACTTTTTTTGTTGAGCTTACGTTTATATATATAAATATATAAATAAATATATATACACACACACATATATATATATATATGTATGTATGTATGTATGTATGTATGTATGTATGTATGTATGTATATTGAGTGATTGAGGGCATAGCATAAAAACATCACCGATGACATCTTAGGTTTTCACTAAATCTACGCATCATTTTAAAAAATCATACTACCTTACAAGATCCAATTTTTAAGTTACCAACCAAAAATTGTTCATCATAATTAACTTTGTTGAATTTGATTCTAATTCCCTAAAAAATCTTCTTAACTAAAGAAAGATTGAATGAGTCATCAATACAATACTCTCTGTCCGAAAATGTTCTTCTCGTTCGATTTTTTCACAGTCTCCAGTGTTGCACTTTGACAATTACGGAGTAATATCTATATTTATACATAGATATATTTTATAAAATCTGATATATCAAAACTACGTTTTGATAGAAATATATTGATATTAAATTTACATTATAATATAATGTGTTTTTTTATATATCAGAGTCAAAGTTTGCAAATTCTATCCAAGAAAAATCAAATGAAAAGAATATTTCCGAAGTAAGGGATTATATACCACGTTGATTTGTTGTTCCGGATAGTGAAGGTAAAAAGATTGGGATTAAAAACGGGCCAAAAGATAGAACAAGATAAATTGGGACTGGACTGCGCGAAAGATTGTGATCGATGTGGCACTTGAATGAAGTCCATGTGGTCCCTTAAGTAAGGTGAAAAACTATACTGATCTCGACCGGTGGTCTTTTGTAAAATAATTATGCCCGGATTGAACCAAGACTAGTCTTAAAATATGCCATTAAAATGGAGTATAACTTTTTTAATACATCTATTCTTTAATGTGCTCTGTAATTTTCATACAAATACGTTTTATTATTTTTTTTTTATAATTTTACAACATACTCTCTTGGCTCTATCTCAAAAATCTTTTCACACTTCGAACACTGTGCAAAACATCATCTTTTTCAAAAGTATTTTACTTACAAATTAGTATTAAAAAAATATAAGTTATATATATTTCAAAACTAGATTAAATGTTCAATAAAACAAGATATGATATTAATGTTCTATTTTATCAAATAATTAGTGAAACACATGCACAAATAAACAAAAGTTATCGAGAGACTAAATATGTCATAATAATTAACTAAACAAAAAATTATTAAATATATAAGAACATACAAACCATTTTTTTGTTGATTGTATTTAACTTCTGTTGGATTTAAATAAGGAAGAACACTGCGAAGCAGTCTTAAAGAAGAACTCGATAGTATAACGAATCGCGTACGAAACGCTTTCCGATCAAAGTTATTTCAGGGTATACGTAATACTTCAATCGGATAAGACGCTAATCAACAACAAGCACTCGAAAATCTGTCCCTCAAACCATACCACGAGACTCTATTTTATAGAGTCGAAAATTTTCATGATCGGACATGAATGTTCGCGTAGACGCACACGTACGTTCGCGCGGGAAGAAGAAAGGCGCGAGTTTGAACGAAAGGTCTCCTACGATTTTAGGGTCTATTTCGACGTTATCCACTTGTTCAAGTCCTTTACCGTTTAGGATTCCGATCACGAAAATCTTAAGAATTTTAGGGGCTGCCGCTCCTTGGACACAACTACTCGGGGGCTGCCACCCCCGAACCCCGCTGTGAATTTATAATATCGTTGAAAGAGCGCGTACTCCGCGCCTCCTAACTCGTTTGACAACGTCTATTTAAATTCTTGTTCAATCTAAGTAAATCCAATTATACAAAATAAACCGATGACACTAAAATCAGCAACAACTTCTACCTCTGTCAAGGAACCAACTTAACCAAAAGCTCAAGCTTATAGTTGTGGCCCAGGAACATTTATTTATATTCTAACACGCCCCCTCACGTGCAGGCGTAGTCTTTTTTGAGCCTTGCACGTGAAATCTTAATTTTTTTAACCTGGGTGGCGCTGAGTTTCGAACCCGTGACCTCTTAGTCAACGAGGCTCTGATACCATGTCAAGGAACCAATTCAACCAAAAGCTCAAGCTTGAACCACATAAAAAGATTGAATCCAATCGATTATTTAGTTCAACTCAAGAGCTCATATACTGATTTATTTTCACTACAAGTTCCGGTGTGGGATAGACTCCAACACTCCCCCTCAAGTGGTAAACCGGGCCATTTTGAATCTAACCGGTTGATCACTTGCAAATAAAACTCCCATTCCCTTGACTTTTTTTTTGAGCGCCAACACCTAAAGGACCACGAGCTGCTGGGTATGGACTTCCAGACTAGCAATCGTGTTAAACGGGCCACAAGTCGTTGAGTACATACTCCATACGGACAACTGGGCTAAAGACTAACGGGCCGCTAGGAATGAACGTCTAGACGGACACCTTGACAAACGAGGTGGACCAAAACCTGCTCTGATACAATGTCAAGGAACCAACTCAACCAAAAGCTCAAGCTTGTAGTTGTGGCCCAGGAACATTTATTTATATTCTAACAACCTCAAAGAATATATTTGTATTGCCTAAATACTTTGTATAAACCTATGATGTTTAGTAATACAAAAAGTAGATAAACAAAAGCAAGATTTTACAGTATAAATATATTTACTTTTTAAAGAACGTACTACGTAAGAAATTAGACTTTTTTGAAAAATAAAGTAAAGGTTAGAGTACTGGACTTGAACCGGTCGTAACCGGACTACCCGGTGTCAAAAAAACTGAATCATTTCTGTTTTTTACACAATCCCGTGTTTTAAATAATACTCCCTCCATCTTTAAAAGATTGATACAGTTTGACTTTTTGGTCTAAATATGATACCCTTTGATCGTGAATTATGGAAAAAATATATTTAGTTATAATTTAAATTTAATAAAATTAGATTTATTTTAAAATATAATTTTGAAATATCAAAATTCTATAATTTTTAATTATTTTAAAATAAATTAATTTGTTGTCAAGTAGTGTCATAGTTTGACCAAACAATCAAACTATTTAAGTCTTTTAGGGACGGAGGGTGTACATATCATTTTAAAAATGGAGCCGGTCTCTGGTCCCTCTGTCCATGCCGATCTCAAAAGTCAAAAGCAAAAAATAATACTTCGTCTGCCCTTAAAAGATTGCCATAGTTTGACTTTTTTATTAAACTATAAAATCATTTGACCACGAATTGAATATAGTTTAAAATAATTAAATATTATAAAGGATTGATATTTCAAAATTATATTTTAAAATATAATTAATTTTACTAAATTTACATTATAACAAAATATACAGTTAAAAAGTACTCCCTCCGTCCCAAAAAGTTTGTTACGTTTAGAAAAAACTGTGTCTTGTAAAGTCCGTTACATTTCTATTAAAAAACCACTTTTACTCCTTACTTTTTCATACTCTATCTATCACATCATACCTTTTTCCTAATAATCTATCCAACACATCCTACTTTTACCCATCACATCAATGGTATTTTTGGAAATTCAATACCAAAATATCCCTCCCTTAATTTCCCAAAAAGTCAAACCGTCACATTCTTTTTGGGACGGAGGGAGTATTATAATTTGACAAAAAATGTACTCCGTAATTTTTAGGGGTGGAGGGAGTACTCCGTAGAGAACAAATTTTTAAGGCATAACTCTCGTCAAGTCTTTGAGTCGCTTGTAATCCGGCCGTTGTTTTCAAAGCTAATAATTTGACGAGAAGTAGCTTGGATGAGACGGTATCTTATTTCTACTTATCTTTTTTGCGAGGGAACGGTTTCTACTAATCTACTCGTTCGAGAACACGCAGACTTGCGGAGTACTTTCGAATCTAAGGATGTGTTTGGTGACCAAACAAAATAATCCCTCCGTCCCTGATTGTTTGTCCACTTTCATTTTTGCACATCATCCAATGCACTTCTTTAATCTATTTTATCTTGTAATTTATATATTAAAAAATTATAAAAATTATATATTAATAATCTATATGTTAAGACGAATCAAACAAGATCACACATGACTATTTTTAGGCTTACAATTGAGAGAATTTGATGAGCCAAAGTGCTTAGATGAACAGTTTCAATAGTCAAAAGTGGACAAACACTCAGGGACGGACCAAGTATGAATTTTGATATATATTCATACATCAGAATTCTTTTTTGTGTGTTTGATAATGGAGGATTTCGATATCTCGTGAATTCGTGAGATATCGATATGATGGTTTGATATCTCTCTCGATCATTGATCATTCTTTGTCACCGGCTACCATTATCACTGCCAATCACTCCAATTGTCGTTCACCCCCGCTTATCACTAATTAAATTATAATTTTAGATTTCTTCAAACAAATTTGTTTCAGATTTCAAAACTCATATCATATATATATCCATATTTCATAACTCATATTTTATCATATCTTCAAAACTCACCAAATGAGATCCAAGATAAATTCATATTTAATCTTAGAAAGAGTAAAATACGAATCAAAAATAGAAAATATAATAAAATAGGAGTTTCATTTTTTATGGCTACAATAGAAGTTAAATTATATTATATCTACAATACCAATCATGCCAATATATAACACCAAAAAAGTAATATAAAATGTCCACATATAGTGACTCATTATCACAGTACAAACTGCTATTTAATGATAAAAATATTGAACTTTTATTTTGGTATTTTTTTTATATTTTACTCCTATTTAGGGTATCTTTTAATTTAATTTAATAATAATTTATTGTTTATATGAGAATATCTATATTTTTTGTATGGATCTTATATAAGAAAAAGTCCTAATTAGGAGCAAAATATAGAATATATATCAAGATAAGAGTTCCTTATTTTTATCTGTAAGACAGTATTTATAATAGCAATAATTTTAATATATAATACAGAAAGCACTTCAAATAGGAATAAAACATAGGAAGTAGTATTTATTCTCAAATTAGGAGTTCCATATTTTTAAAATTTACATATTTTTATCTCCGAAATAAAAATTCGCACTGTAACATTACAACACCGTATTGTGGCATCCCACTACACGTACTGTATTTTTTGGTACTATATATTAACGTTATGTGCATTGCACTCTTATTTTAGGGATAAAAACGTAGAGTTGTTATTTTAGTACTTTCTTCCTATTTTACTCTTAGTTTAATCTTTTCCTCGTATAATACGAAAAATACATTGTAGAATTGACGAATTGTAACCTACAGTACCAACTTATCACAATTTAGTAGTTCTATTTTGTGGATATACAAATGTAAAAGTGATAGGGAGTGTTTGGGACTTGGGACATATGTGAATGTTTTGGTCGTAGCAATTTTAATTTGATTCATTATCTTATAGGGTATATATACTTACTACCCCTTCCCTTCTCAAAAGCACTTCTTCTTTCATTTTTTCCACTTTCAACAAAACACTTCATCTTTTTATTAAAAAACCACTTTTACCCTTATTTTTTCATAACCTACCTATCACATCATTTTTTTCTCTAATAATTTATCCATCACATCAGAGGCAAAATTGGAAATCAACTATAATTTAACACTTCCTTATTTTTGTTCTAAATCAAAGTGGGATGTCTTTTTGCAAACAGAGAAGTAGTTTTTTAAACCACCGGCAGTGCTTAAAAAGGTTTATTGTTTCCCATATTATTAAAAATGAAAAAATGGATTATGGGTCCTATGATAAAAACAAATATTAATTTAAAAAAAAGGTAACTTTAAAAATAAGATAACTCTTCTCCATGGAATTCATTAGAAAAATGATAATACAGTTAAAAACCAGCGGTCCTAATTCAAATTAGAATTTTGCAATGTACTTTCTTAAAAATTGTATTGACAAAGGATATATTATAAGCGATTTTCATGCTTATTATTTTTATTTATTTTTCGAATGAATCTCTTTAAATTTTTCATCATAAGTTTTCATATTGTAAAATAATATAGAACACTTTATTGATTAAATAATAGAAGAGGAATACAAAGTATGTATTTATAAGTAGAAGAATATATTCTAGAATCGGCCTCCACATTAATGGCTAATTATATAAGGTAATATTATATAATAATAATTCTAACTATAATAGGTAACAACCATAACGTCCTGAACGGTGAAGATTGAACGTCAACTTTACTTGAATCGTAACCAGAATTGTAATCGGAAGCTAGAGGCATATCTTCGGCTAGAGTAGACTGAATGCATCCGGCCTAGAAGAGAAGAAAAAAGATTGCCAGGAAAGAGATGTGAAGGCGCTGATGAGGGGAGGAGAAAAGCCGTTGCGAACAGACTCATGCATGCTGCTGACGTCGAAAGAGGGAGAAGGTTGACGCGCGCTGGAGTTGTGCGCGACTGGGTTAGAGAAGAAACATAATGAATGCCGGAGATGCATGTTGACCGAAGATCTACCCACTAATTGTGCCTCATGTTACTCTCGAGTGAACAGGTGCAATCTTGGCGCTAGGAGAGGCCAGTAGTTTGGTGGAGTAGGAATTGATTTAGACCTCTTCTTTTTTTTTAAAGTAGTCGGACAACAAAAAAAACTAAAAAACTTTGTAGTTTCAGGAGATAGTGAAGAATTTGGGTCAGAGGAAAACAGTGATCCGGCGGGCGGCAGTTAATGGCAGTACCGCCCGCCAGAAGAAAAAGCGGAGAAATTTAGGTCACCAAGAACGATGGCTCCGATACCATGTAAAATAATATAGAACGCTTTATTGATTGAATAATAGAAGAGGAATACAAAGTATGTATTTATAGGTGGAGGAATATATTCTAA
Source organism: Cuscuta campestris (assembly GCA_900332095.2). Taxonomy (NCBI): domain Eukaryota; kingdom Viridiplantae; phylum Streptophyta; class Magnoliopsida; order Solanales; family Convolvulaceae; genus Cuscuta; species Cuscuta campestris. The sequence continues at coordinate 2,200,737 of OOIL02002583.1, forward strand.
AATCCTCCACATTAATGACTAATTATATAAGGTTATATTATATAATAATAATTCTAACTATAATAGGTAACAACCATAATTATAATACTCCCTCTGTCCTAAAACTTTCTTCCCAGAGCACTATTCCAACTTCACGAGAATTTATATTTATTTGTGTTTTTTCATGGCCTATATGATAAAATAAAATATTCTTGTCACCACTTGTTTTGTTAAACTTTTGATGTAGTTTTTAAATATGTATGTTTTATTTTTTATTTATTTCTATACCAATATTTAAATAAAATAGATTGAAAAAACTTAGGATTTTTCTTCGTTTTACGCAACGGGAAGAAAGATATAGGACGGAGGGAGTATATAATATTAAATATATTAAATAATTGATATATTTAACACATATAAACATTTGTGGAAATAAAAAATTAAAAAATTTCTATTATACGCTCTTTTTAAAATGGTCTTGTTTAAATGTTTCATAATTAATGAATTTTGTTCATTTTAAAAATTGTCCTCCTCTTCTAAGTGAAATTCATCAACAGTTGTTTTAATATATAAAAATAATTTTTTTAAAACCTGTATAAATAATAGGGAGAAAGACAAAACTAGGACTAAAACATTGAAAATATACCAAAATAGAACTTCCATGTTTTTATTCTCGAAATAGGACTTACATTACCAAACATGGTCATATGCATTACCAAGAAAGTATAGTAATTTGCACATGTACACTGCTACATTACCACAATGCAAAGTCACATTACCACGGTGCAAAGTCCTATTCCGGGAAAAAAATATGAAAGTCCTATTTTGGTATTTTTCTCTATGTTTTAGTCCTATTTAGGATTATTTCTATAAATCTTACTCAAAACATTTTTTGAAAACGGAGGTTGTTCAAAATAATTTTAATTTACTTTTTTGTTCATTGCTAAAAAAACCTTAGAAAAATATGTAGCTTACTATTAGTTTTTTTTTCCATATCTTTATACGCAAAACTGAATCTTTTTTCACTCTTTAAAACTTTTCTAATATTTCATTAAACTTTAATTTTTTCTTTAATATCCGTATTATTTTTGGTAATGACTTGAATGAATTACTTAGGGTTTCGCAAAATTTATTTTTTCTGCTTATTACTTATTCTTATTAAAATCACATTAGATCTAATCTGATCAGATCTAATTAGATCATATCTAATCATATTTAATCAGATCAGATCAGATCAGATGCAATACTACCATATCAGATCCAACCAGATCAGACAAGATCAAATCCAATAAGATCAGATCAGAATAAAAAATAATAAAAATAATAAAAATAATATTAATTTTTTTCAAGGATTAACTAATAATTACTATTCAATTAAAGAACATTAATTTATTTAAAGCTACACACGTGTAAATATTAATTAATGTTATAAATTTAACTTTTATTATTATTATTATTACTTTGCATAATTATAGTACGGATGACGTATTATTATTATTATTATATCAACTACAAACCATCATTATTACTAGTAATTCCTTAGCTTGTAAGATGATACATGGAAGCAATTTAGGACTAAATGGTTATATTTTTCATACTCTAAAAGAGCTGTTTTAAAATACTTGTTTATAGAAAAATATTTGTTTATAAAAGAATTATACAAAACTTAATTTTTAAAACCATAAATACTTTTATACTTAGAAAGACTTATTTTTAAACTTAAAAAATATTATAATATTGAGTAATAAAACACTCTCTTCACTATATAAAAAAAGTAGTGATATTGAAAATATATTTAATATTTCAAAAAAATGTTTAAATATATTAATGATATGAATACTAATACTTTAAAATTATTAAATTTATTATAATAATATTATGTTCAATTTAAATCAAATTTAATCAAATTTGCTAGACATAATCAGATCTTATCAGATTCAACCAGATTAGATTAGATTCAAAAAATCAGATCAGATCCAATTAGATCTCAACTTCAAAAATTCAGATAAGGAAAACAGAACAGAGCCTTAATTTATTAGTTAATGTTAATCTTATTTCTTGTTTTTATTAATCTTATATAGATGCTTCCACCACTTTAATTACACACTAGTATCACAGCTGTATGTTGCACATCTTATACTTACGATATGAAAATATATTGGTGTCATTATTAAAGAAAAGAAATAGACTATACAATGGAATATAAAGTTTTTTATGACATTAAACCATGAATATCAAATGAATTGCAAATTTTGGAAAACTCTTTTATAAATACATTACTGGTATAATTTGTGGGAACATTCTCTGTGTTGTATATTAGAATTTTCAAGCCATTGCGATTTGTTACTCTTGAAACCGCAATATATAGTTGTCCATGACTAAATAATGATTTCTGTAACAATAATCCTACGTGTTTTAGAGATTGGCATTGACTCTTATTAATCGTCATTGCATATCAAGTAACCATAAGAAGTTGTCTTTTTTGAAACTTGAATAGAATTCTTGCATCAAATGATGTCAATGGTAATCTTGGAATATCAATCTTCCCCCATATGTCTTCCGGATAATATCTTTCCATGTATTATCTAATTAGCCAATCGAGTACCATTACATAAACCCATCGAATGATCAATATAATGTTTCCATAGTATCCGTATACACGAGAACATATAAGGGCAAAGGCATCGGTTGTTTTGTACCTTTAGCATCGGTTTTGTACTGATGCAAATACATGCGATGCAATGGGTCCAATTCAATTGCATCACTTTGGAAACAACCGATGCCTTTTCTATTTCATTAATTTACAAAAAAGAATATTAGCATCGGTTGTTTCCAAACAATCGTTGCCTTTGCTATTTTATTAATTTAAAAAAAGAGTATTAGCATTGGTTTTTTCTAACCAACCGATGCCTTTGCTATACTGATTTTTTAAATATTAATAAAAGGGGGTATTGGCATCCGTTGTTTAGACACAACTGATGCCTTTGGTGTTTTAATTTTCTAATTTTTTTTTAAAAATTGTAATTGCATTGGTTTGTCAAAAAGAACTGATTCCTTTGCTATATTTATTTTTAAAAAAATAGCCAGAAAATGGTATTAGCATCGGTTCTGTAGAAATAACGGATGCCTTTGGTGTATTAATTTTTTAAAAAAAATTAAAAAAAGTATATTTTCATCGGTGTGACTAAACAACCGATGCCTTTGATATATTAATTTTTAAAAAAATATTCAAAAAAGGGTATTAGCATCGGTTTTTCATTAAAAACTAATGCCTTTGCTAAATATATTAAATGCTCATAAGGGGATCCAAACATAACATAACAAACATAACAAGAATGCCTATACATACTCATAAGGGGATCCAAACTGAAGAAAGATTAATTTCTATATTAATCTCGGAGGTGAAGCCTCGAATATATACACGAGACAAGTCTCCTAATTATGGTAGGATGTAAATGCAATCCTTCTATACAAGGGAAACTACCAAATATATAAAATATATTAAATATACAACATATATTTAACATGCTCCCAACTACGTAACCGATGAAGGACGGACGCTGAGACTGCGTCTGAAATCGGAGAAGAGAAGTGATGGGAGTCCTTTGGTGAAGATGTCGGCATACTGGGAAGATGAGGGAACATGAAGTACGCGGACCTGTCCTAGGGCGACCTTGTCTCTGACAAAGTGAATGTCAACCTCCACATGTTTGGTGCGCTGGTGCTGAACAGGGTTGGATGAGAGATACACTGCGCTGACATTGTCACAGAAGACCAGAGTTGTGCGTCGTAGAGGTTGTTGTAACTCGAGAAGCAGATTCCGGATCCAACTCGCTTCGGCAACGGCGTTTGCAACGGCACGATACTCAGCCTCAGCACTCGAGCGGGATGTGGTAGCTTCTCCCTTGAGTTGTTGAGTGAGGCGCTGAAGTAAGGAGGAAGAGGAGGCGGTGAGAACAATGTCATCCACATAAAGTAACAAATATGCCCTGTCATCCCCACGGGTGTAGACAAAAAGAGATGTGTCACTCTTACAGCCAATAAAGCCCAAGGTAAGGAGAAATCCTGCAAAGCGATGATACCAGGAGCGGGGAGCTTGCTTGAGACCGTACAACGCCTTTTCCAGTCGACACACATAATGGGACCGTGTTGGATCCTGGAACCCGGATGGTTGAGTGGCATATACTGTCTCCTTAAGAGTGCCGTGAAGAAAGGCGTTCTTCACATCCAGCTGATGAATAGGCCATTTACGTGACAGGGCTAGGCCAAGAACAATGCGCACCGTGGCAGGTTTCACCACCGGACTGAAAGTCTCCTCATAGTCGATTCCGAAGCGCTGATTGAATCCACGGACTACCCACCGAGCTTTGTACCTGGACAGTTCACCTGTGGGGCCAAGTTTGTGGCGAAAGAGCCATTTACCGGTGATAACATTTTGGGAGGGGGAGGGGGGTACAAGTTCCCATGTATCGTTGTTAATCAAAGAATTAAATTCATCGCACATAGCATTATACCAGTTCTGGTCCTTAAGGACACTACGGTAGGTAGGAGGTAGAGGGGAGATTTGGGCGGTAGTGCTTAGGTCGAGGATGTGTTTGGGACGGGTGATACCCGCCTTGGACCGGGTGACCATGGGATGGGTAGGGGTTTGGCCGTGAGGGTTGGGGGGTGGGCCGTGGGTTGTGGGTTGGGTGGATGTGGGATGGGCTTTGGTTTCGGCCTGGGTATGGTGTGACGGGGGGTGGTTTGGGTTGGCTGATCCGTGAGGTTGGGAGGGGAGTAGGCCGTGGGTGTATTGGGTGAGGAGCTTGGGTGGGCTATTTGGGTAGGTTGAGAGTTGGGGTGGGCCGTGGGAGGGTATTGAAGGTGGTAGGGGGTGGTGTCGTCTTCCGTGGAGTCGAGGAAAGCTAACTCTGTGGGACTGGAGTGGTGACTATAGGGGTAAATGTGTTCATCGAATACGACATGACGAGAGATGATGACTTTGTGAGTTTGGAGATCAAGACACCGGTACCCACGTTGGTTGGGCGGGTATCTGAGGAAGACGCACCGGGCCGAGCGAGGGGCAAGTTTGTGAGCAGCGGTGGCAGTGATATTTGGGTAACAGAGGCAGTCGAATACTCGAAGGTGAGAGTAGGTGTGGGGTTGGCCATAGAAGACTTCGTGAGGAGTGCGGAAATTGAGGGTGGTGGTGGGGAGGATATTGAAAAGATGAGTGGCCATGTGGAGTGCTTCGACCCAAAAAATGGGTGGGAGGTTGGCTTGAAAGAGGAGAGAGCGAACAGTGTTGTTGATGGTTCGGATGGTGCGTTCGGCTCGACCATTTTGTTGGCTAGTGTGGGGGCATGAAAAATGGAAGATGATGCCCAGAATTTCAAAAATGGTTTTGAGTGGTGTGTTTCGGTATTCGGTGCCATTGTCACATTGAATGGCTTTAATTGTGGAGTTAAATTGATTTTTCACAAAAGCAACAAAGTGTTTAAGGTGAGAACACACATCAGATTTATGATTTAAAGGAAAAATCCACAAATAATGAGAATAATCATCCAACAATAACATATAATGTTTAAAGCCTGTAACACTGGGAACGGGGGATTGCCACAAATCAGTATGAAGAAGTTGAAACGGAAAAGTAGAAATACGACTCGATGACATAAATGGGAGCCGAACATGCTTTCCCAATTGACACGCATGACATAAAGAATTCTGAAAATGTTTATTAAGACACTTAGATAAAGACGGGACTCCACGAAGGACGCTATGGCTGGGGTGTCCAAGACGCCGGTGCCATAGTTCTAGATCAATGGTTGTGATGTTGGCTTGGGCCTTGGTGGCTTGTGGGCTCATAGGGTAGAGTGGGCCGGCATCATTGGACCGATGAATCATGGACCCAGTCTGCATATCCTTCACAGAAAAACCAGTTGGGTCAAATTCAACGGTACAATTATTGTCACGGGTGAATTGTCTAACAGAGATAAGGTTATGGATGATATGTGGGGATATAAGGATATTATGTAGGGACAAAGTGGGGGAGGTGGGAAAGTAATAATTACCGGTAGCCGTAGTGCGAACCTTAGAACCATTACCAACAGTAATATATGAGGATGAATTTAAAGAATGAGAACGAACATGAGAAACTGTACCTTGGTCGGAGGCGATGTGGTGAGATGCACCGGTGTCCATGTACCACGTGGGGTCANGGGGGGTACGGTTGGGTATATGGGTAGGAGGAGGAGGAGCTGCCAGGGTGTGGGGGGTGCTGGCCGTAGCTGTCCAGCGGGCAGGAGGGTTGTGGGTGGGCGTAGTAGGCCTGTGGGGAGGGGTAGGGTGGGTACGTGGGCTTGGGGCCGAGAAGGCTGGGGTAGGGACTAGGGTTTGGTGACTTCTAGGGCTGCTGTCCGTGGGTGGTGCGGGGATTAGACCCGGAGCTTTGGCCTCGTCCACGGTTGCGCTGACCTCCCCTTCCTCGACTGCCGCCGCTGCCTGAGTGCCCTCGACCACCGCTGCTGCTGAAAGAACCACGACCCCTACCCGCGGGGCTGTGTGGGTGAGCGCCGGTGTGACCAGCCGTGAAGAGGGCCGTGCCAGGTGATGGATCGGCGCTGTCCAAGTCTGATTGCTGACGCTCCAGGAGAAGAAGTGCTGAGCGGGTTTGAAGAAACGTTGGCGGAGGAGTTTGGAACTGGAGGAAGGAGGTTTGACGACGCATGTCGTCGGGCAGCCCCCAGAGAACCTGCAACACCAACTGTATTTTCGAGACAGGGGCATCTACGTCGTCCAACCAATCGGCTAAATTCTTGAGAGTTTGACAATAAGCCGATATGGAGAGCGAGCCTTTCTTCGTTGTCCGGAATTGGTTCTCCAATTGCATTGTCCGGGCCGGTTTATTGTCATGAAAAAAAGAGTGAATGGATCACCAAAGTTCGGACGCCGAGTCGGTAGAGGAGAGGACTAAGTCGGATACCTCGTCGTTGATCGTTGAGAGGATCCAACCCTGGATAAGAGCATCGAGTTGGTACCAATCGGTGTCGTCGTCGTTGGAGGGGACCGATTTTCCGGTGAGAAAGTCACCGAGGGAGAAGTGCCGAACCAATAGGAGAAAGAGGCAGCTCCATTTTTTGTAGTTTGGCTCCGTAAAGCTTAAGAGGATCGGAACGTGAAGTTTCACGTTCGAGATGGTCGTGAAAGGCAGGTGAGGAGTTGAGACCGGGGAAGGACACTTGTCGGAGGAGGGTTTCTCGGCCATGGAGAGGGGCTGCTGCACTGGTGCATTGCTGGAGAGACTTCTGGTGCAACACTGGGGAGGCTGCTGTTCGTGGGTGGCGCTGCTGGGGAATGGCAGTCGCCGGTGAGATAGAGGGGGGGGGGGAACGCCGAGCAATGGGCTGCGGCGTTAGGGTTTGGGGAGTGCGGGTGTGAGACGACGCACGAGAGAGAGAAGGAGTTTCTTGGTTTTAGGCCACGGAAAGAGGCTCTGATACCATGAAGAAAGATTAATTTCTATATTTATCTCGGAGGTCAAGCCTCGAATATATACAAGAGACAAGTCTCCTAATTATGGTAGGATATAAATGCAATCCTTCTATACAAGGGAAACTACCAAATATATAAAATATATTAAATATACAACATATATTTAACACAAACATAACATTCAACCATTACACAATACCATATGGCATACTACGGGGTATATCATAAACAACATCAAACACTAAGTTCCAAAATATATAAAATGAAATACCAAGTCTAGCTAATGGTACTTGATCTGCAATATGTGGAATCATATAAAATACATGTAAACATAAAGAAAAAATGAAATACAATATATTTTTAAGGATACTAACAGGATGTCTCTAACGAGAAGCCAAGTGCAAATGTGTTGCTCCCTGAATTTGACCGAACAAGTCGTCAATTCATAGTAAAGGTAGTGATTCTTGATCGTCATCAGTATGATATGTTTGAATTTCTTAACAGAGATTTGTTGGTATCCTGACCGTATGTCAATCTTAGAGAACACAATGGATCCTCTAAACTGATCAAATTAGTCATTGATACGAGATAAAGGATAATGATTTATGACGGTAGTGTATATAGAGTCTCATCGATCCTTCTTTATTCGCATATGAACCAAACAGGTATTCAAAGAGGAAACACTTGATCAAATGATTCTTTGTTGAGAAATCCTTGAGTTTTTAATCTCAACGGAAAGATATAGAGTTTACATATATATAAGACAGATCAATACATGCATACTTTTATTGAATAAGGAAACTTATTAATGATGACATTTTATAACGGGATTTTTCCTAGCATTCACTCTTATATGAGTTCATTTGCGGATTGTTTCTTGCAAGTCGGGCTGATGTCAACTGACTTTGAACAGGGGCCATTGGAAATGGTTTTCCAGGGTTCATAGGACATTCCCTTCGAAAATGTCCAGGCTTTCCACAGCCGAGACATAATCCTTGTGTCATCCGGCATACTCCTGGATGGTGTCGATCTTCTACAAATATTACACTTCGGATGATTTCATGCCTTCAATTTTCTTTGAGTTGTGAGAGGCTTCATTCTTTTCGAGTGTGGGGCACTACAGGGTCCAATCAAAGGTTTCTTTCCCGGCCCTTATTAACTGGTTGTATACTATCATTGGATTGACCATCAATATTTCAGTGAATGTTTTGGTTGTCTGGTTCTTTTCAGACAACAAGATTGAAATTCGATATTTCAATATGAATCGTTGTGTGTCCATTGTTTGGCACTTGGTTATCTTGTCCAAGAGCGGTTTCTTGACTCATTCTACAAATACTAGGAATTTCCTTATTAGGAATCTTTATTTGCGAGTTTGATAACAAATATCATGAGAGTGTTCAACAGTTTCAATAATTGTAAACAATCATGAGACTTTTGGGAGAAACGATAGGATTTATTAATTCTAAATGTTTTCATTTACGAAAATGATCGGTTCACATTGAGTTCACATGAGGATCTTTGACATCGGCACTCACATATGTTTATTCAACATTAATTGTTTCTTCATTGTCGTCTCACTTCCATGCAACTTTAAGAGGCAGATCAATTTCGTCATTCGCGATGCGATGCGCATGTTGATAACGTATCAGAGGGTTATATATTTTTTTGTTTATTCTTTCGTTTCTTCATCAAGTACGAAAGTTCGAAATGAGTCTAGCTTGATATTGTTTTTGTACTAATAATTATTATCTAACGAGAATTTAATATAGTCAGTATTTACCAAGTAAATTCTTATACCTTTCCTGGAGCAGAGGGGTGCGAGAGTCGTGGATGTGATTGACATTTTTTTAATATAGCCGAAATATATATAATATATAAAATATTTTTTTTTAAAATCCAAGTTTTGATCCGAAGATCGGGTTTAAAACCATTTGCTCTGATACCAAAATGTAACACCCTAATCCGTCCAGGTCTGCAGCCCCTTTCGGCTAAAGTATTAACTTGGTAATCGTCAAAATTTAAAACATTTCAAACACTTTTATTTATCACAATAATATTTTTCATAATATAAATAGTACGAAGTTTTCAATATTGCGGAAGCTTAACAAATCATAATCACAAACATAACTTATTTATGTTCTTTAATTCAAAACCATCACATCCATTCCGACAATCTCGCTTCCATCTACCTCCATGATCACATCACTTTATTCTTTCTATTAACCTGCGTGTAGCAAATAAAACATACTACACAGTCAGCGTTGCAGCCGAGTTAGCATATCTAATGCATCGAACATCCATATAAACTGAATCTAAATTCATAATTAAATCATTTGATATCATGCACATAATGTTCAGTTCATATATTCAATAATCATTAGTTAATATTCATCATTCATTATTCAACATTTATATTCACATTCATCGTTCATCATTATATTCACAATATTCAATTCAATAAGCATCATTCAATATTCATTCATATTCAATATTCTACATTCGACATTATCCTTAAACTGATCTTAGTCTAAGGCCAAACACTTTAATGTTTATCAACCCTTAAATGAATTCTTGTTTAAGATAATTAAACTATATTCTAGTTTAAGGTACTCCAAACTAATCTTTAAGCTCGGCCTAGTTTAAGATAAAAGGGTTCTACAAAATCTTAAACTTACCTTTACTTAAGGCCAGCGAGAAACCGACAGCGTAGTTTTCACTGTTGGGTGGTTGGTACCCCCAAACAAGTAGGAACTCAAGTTTGGTTCTTGGATCTCGTACGTACGTTTTAACCCTGGCCACCGGGGTTCATACCCACAAGGCCTAACTTAAATGGGTATATCTTAGAGGTCTTCTAGATAGCTTTCAAATCAACATTATTATGGGTATATCTTAGAGGTCTTCTAGATACCCTTAACAATACATATTATTTTCACAATCATCAATATATTCATTATGATTTAATCATCCACAATTATCATTTTCAATCATAATATTCATCAAGATTTAATCATCAATCAATAATCATTACCATAATCATCAATCAACATAATATTCAATAACAATTATCGGCCTAGCTTCGGGTGTTAACATCCTACCTTACCGTCATGCCTCACAAAACATTTTTATTTGTTAAAAACATCACTTTTATTGTGAAAAATCATTTTTTAATGATCATAATCAATTGGTATCAAAAATAGGATTTTAGAGCTCAAAAATATCATTTTCAGACAAATTTTCGAATCAGATTTTCAAGGGATCGATCTAGCCCTCTGGATTGATCAGGACTAGAAGAAACACTCCCAATGGATCGATCCAGGCCATATGATCGATCCACACAGTTGTTTTTCAGCCACTGTTCAACTTCTTCAACCTTCAGTCCATTTTTTGGAAATACCATTGTTAGTCACCGAACTTCAACTAAATTATATAGAAATGTTCTCTAATGTTCATAAATCATTTTGGTATCATTAATTCATAGTTTTAACATCAATTCCATTGTTTATGATTCTTGGTTCTTCAAATATGTCAAACACAATACTCAACCAAACGACCGTTTATGAACGTGGAAACGATCTATACGAACATTCTAGTCACTAGATATATCTACGGGCTTACCTCGAAGCTTAACGGAGGTTTTGAGAATTTTCCGGAAAAACTTCCGGCGACGATAGCTCTCTACTCTTGCGACCTCACACCAATATGACAGCATCACTGCATTCTCCCTGTAACACCCCGAAAATAGGCCTATCAGAATTATTTAATTGATAATTAATTAATTACTGAGAAGGACCCAAAAAAAATAAGTAAATTCTAAAGTTTGTCAATAATTAATAAAAAATATATCATTGTGTAGAGTTTGACTATCTGACCCCAACGGTACAATCGGATTTCAATTCGGAGAAAGTTGGACCAAAAAGTGTACCCCGACTAGGAGCAGAAATTAGTCCGAATCAAGGACTACACTCCAATCGGCGTTTACTGTTTAATCGGCGCACTAGCCGATTTGGGTGACTCAGGAATATTTCATCCATGTCTTCTTCTCTTTTCTTCCTCTATTTAAGAAATCGTAATTCCCTCAATGCTCCACCAAATCATCCCAAATTTCTTCCTAATCTGTTGCCCTGAGTGAGGAGAGTTTGCTGGTGCTCCCATTTCCAGAGAAAGGTCGCCGGAGTTAAGAGCTTTGTTCGCAGGAAGTTTCGCCGGAAAACCTTCAAAACCTTCATTTCACTTTGAGGTAAGCCCGTTAATATATCTAATGACTAGAATGTTCGTATAGATCGTTTCTACGTTCATAAATGGTAATTTGGTTGAGTTTTGTGTTTGACATGTTTGAAAAACTAAGAATCATAAACCATGAATTTGATGTTAAAGTTATGAATTGATTACACCAAAATGATCTATGAACACTGGAGAACATTTCTATATAGTTTAATTGAAGTTCGGTGACTAAAATTGGAATTCCCAAAAATAAACCTGAGGTAGAAGATGATGAACAGTACACGGTAACAAACTACCGCCAGAACGGTAGATAGATACCGTCCAAACGGTACCCACCTGCCGTCGGGACGGTAGGGTTGCTACCGTCTCCACCGAATTCCACTGGCGGTACCTATCCACCGGCGGTACACCCTACCGTCGGCACGGTACCAAGGTGTCGTTAACCGGTACTGAGGTACCGTGAAGGGTACCGTCCGACCCGACGTTTTTCCAGAAAATCCGAATTATGAACCACAAAATCCTATTTTTAATACCAATTGATTATGATTATTAAAAATATGATTTACCACAATAAAAATGATGTTTTTAACAAATAAAAATGTTATGTGATGCATGACGGTAAGTTCGGGTGTTAACACTCGAAGCTAGGCCGCTAATTGTCGTTGAATATTATGTTGATTGATGACTATGGTAATTATTATTGGTTGATGATTATGATGATTAAATCTTGATAATTGTTCTGATTAAAAATGGAAATTATGAATGATTAAATCATAATGAACATATTGATGCTTGTGAAAATAACATGTATTGATAAAGGTATCTAGAAGAACTCTAAGATATACCTATATAAGTTAGGCCTTGCGGGTATGATGCCCGGTGGCTAGGGTTAAAACGTACGTACGGGATCCAGGAACCAAACTTGAGTACCTACTCGTTTGGGGGTACCACCCAACCCAACAGTGAACACTACGCTGTCGGTTTTTGGTTGACCTTAAGTGAAGGTAAGTTTAAGATTTAAAAACTCTCTTTAAAAATATATATATCTTAAACTAGGCCTAGCTTAAGGATTAGGATATCTTGAACTAGAATTAGTTTAAGAATGGAATTGACCTTAGACCAAGCATAGTTTAAGGATATTGTTAAATATTGAATATTGAATATGAATGTTGAATTTTTAGATATTGAAATAAAAATATTGAAAATATCATGAATGAATTATATATTGTGTGCATGATATCAAATGGTTATTTGTGAATTGAGATTCAATTTATGTGGATGTTCGACGCTTTAGATATGCTTACTCAGCTTCATCGCTGAGCGTGTAGTATGTTTTATTTGCTACAAGCAGGTAGGCAGAATGAATGATTGGCATGTTCCTAGCAGCAGAAGGGGCGAGACTGTCGTGGTGGAAATTGTGATTTTAAATAAATAATTATGTTGTTATTAAACATGGTTTAATTTGCTTCCGCATTATTGTTAAACACTCTGCATTTTACTATAATTATGTATTAAATAATATTTATTATGAATAAAGATTTTTGAAATGTTTAAAATTTTATGATTACCAAGTTAATACTTTAGTCTGAAAGGGGCTGCAGACCTGGACGGATTAGGGTGTTACAATTTGGTATCAGAGCAAATGGTTTTAAAACCGATCTTCGGATCAAAAGTTTGTTTAAAAAAAAAATTTATATATATATATATATATGTATATATATATATATATGTGTGTGTGTGTATATATATATATATATATATATATATATATATATATATATATATATATATATATATATATATATATATATATATATATATATATATATATATATATATATATATATATATATATTTTCGGCCCTAAAAAAATGATGTCAATCAAATCCACGACTTTCGCATCCCTCTGCTCCAGGAAGGTAATAAAAATTAAGTATTGAATTGACTATATTAAATCTTTATAGATGTCAACTGTTAATTCGGAAATGATATCAAGTGTTGATTCAAGTCGCACTTTTGTACTTGGTAAAAGACGAAAGAACAAACGAAATGTCTATGCCTCGTTGATACGATACCAACGTGCACATCGCTTTGCGAGAATAATGAAACGAAGGATTTATCTACGCCGCAAGGCTGCATGGGAACGTGATGACCCGGAAGAGACGTTCAGCGTAGACTCTGCAAACAGCGTGTGCGGATCAGGCGTGGGAGACCCAGCTGTAGATTCGTCACGATCCAACCAATCGAACGCAAACGTTTAGAAATTTTCTTGTTAATCGTTTCAAATCCATTGATTGTATCGACTGTTGTAATCCTTTGCAATTCCTGTCTTAAACTCAACTACTGAATAAAAGAATCGTAATAAAGGAATTTCTGTTATTGTAGAATGAGTCAAGAATCTGCCCACGGACAAGGCAACAACAATGAACACGTTAGTGTTCATACTGAAGCATCTAGTTTCACCCCTCCCATCCAAAATGTACCCGTCAATCAACAAAATGTTGGGAATAACCTGAATGCCGGTGGTCAACCCGACCTTGTAATTCCGACTTTCTTGGCTAGCGTGTTGCAGCAAATAGCCAACGCACCAATGTTTCAACCACCTCCACCACCGCCACCTCGAGTAATAACATACAAAACTCTAAGGGATAACGGTGCAGAATTATTCCTTGGAGATCGCATCGGTGAACCCTAAATTGCATGGGATTGGATCGAGCAGACTGCTCGAGTGTTGAAAGATCTCAATGTACCTCTGGACAACTACCCGCGACTGGCTTCTCAACTGCTGCGCAATGAAGCCTACGAGTGGTGGAAGAGAACCGATGAAAGTGCGGGAACCCCTAAGCCGTGGACATGGACACATTTCGATTAGGCATTCAAGCAAGAATACATTCCGAGACGCTTTAGTGAGGAAAAACGTAAGGAATTTGTGGAGCTGGAACAGGGAAACATGACACTCCCTGAATACCGTCAGAAGTTCACCAAACTTGCAAAGTTTGCGCCAACCTTGGTGAGTACCCCAACCGATCGCATTGAGGAATTCAGGACGAAACTTCGACCTGACCTGAGGTCACGTGTGTCCGTCCTAACCACCGTGGACTTTGTAGAGGCCTACGAGATTATAGCCAGGGCAGATAGTGACCTGAATGCTTGCATAGAGTACCTAAAGGCAAACAATGCTGGCTCAAGCACTCACCGTCCCACTAACTCTGTCTCAAAAGGAAAAAGGCCATTCCAGGAACCTAGTAGTTCTCATTTCTCTAAAAAGGGAAAGTCTGAACAAACCCAGTCAATGACATTCGGTAATAGGACTAAGGGGTGGAAAAATCCACAATGCGATAAATGCGGAAGACACCACCCTGGGGAATGTTGGCTTACACAAGGGTTATGCCTCGGCTGCGGAAAACCAGGACATTTCAAAAAGGAGTGCCCTACAAATCCTGGAGAGCCATTTCCATCTGCCCTCGTTATTAGCCAGTCTGCATCAGCACGACCTGCACCAAGTCAACGGTCAACTACGGGATCTAATCCTGCTAAAAGTCAAAACAAACAACAAGGACGAGCTCCTGCCCGTACCTACGCAATGAAAGCACGAGTTGAGGAAAACCCTGACGTCATTCAGGGTATGTTTTCCTTATTTGATACTGTCATGCATGTGTTGATAGACCCTGGATCAACATTGTCTTATATCTGTGTACATATGCCTGAAAAAGCTGATATAATGAAAGAACAGTTAGAACAACCTATACTAGTGTCTAATCCGTTAGGACATAGTATGAGGTTAGATCATGTGTATCAAAATTGTCCATTGATTGTTGAAGGGCATCAATTCTCTGCCAATCTTGTCGAATTACCGTACAAAGAATTTGACATCATCCTCGGAATGGATTGGCTCACCAAACACCAAGCAGTTATCGATTGCCGACAACGAATGATTCAACTAAAGTCTGGAAAAGGAAAATCTATAAAGGTGAAATAGAAGCTAACACCTAAATCCACTGAATTCATCTCGTACATACACGCTAGGCGCCTCATTCGGAAGAAATGTTAAGCTTATCTGTGCAACGTACGTGACACACGAAAAGAAACTCTTGAGTTGAAAGACATACCAATAGTATGTGGTTTTCCTGACGTATTTCCTGACGAACTTCCTGGTATACCATCTTCCAGAGAAGTAGAATTTTCCATCGATCTTGTTCCTGGAACAGGACCGATATCTGCAACTCCCTATCGCATGGCCCCTGCTGAAATGAAAGAGTTGAAGGCTCAACTACAAGAACTGCTCGATAAAGGATTCATACGTCCGAGTGTTTCCCCTTGGGGAGCACCCGTTCTGTTTTTCAAAAAGAAAGACGGCTCGATGAGACTCTGCATCGATTACCGTCAATTAAACAAAGTCACAATAAAAAATCGATATCCTTTACCTCGTATCGATGACTTATTTGATCAGCTTAGAGGATCTACTATATTCTCTAAGATTGACTTACGGTCAGGATACCATCAAATCCCAGTAAAGAAAGAGGACATCCCGAAGACTGCGTTCCGTACTCGTTATGGTCATTACGAGTTTACGGTAATGCCCTTTGGTTTGACCAATGCTCCTGCAGTGTTCATGGATCTCATGAATAGTGTATTTCGACCTTATCTTGATCAATTCGTGGTTGTATTCATCGATGATATTCTTGTCTATTCGAAGAATCGAGAAGATCATACAAAACATTTGGAGATAGTACTCAATGTACTACGAGAACATAAACTGTATGCCAAACTGTCAAAGTGTGAATTCTGGCTTGATGAAGTTACGTTTTTAGGGCAAGTGATTTCTAAAGAAGGTGTTAAAGTGGACCCTAGTAAAATATCTGCCATCACCGAGTGGAAGGTTCCAAGGAATGTTCGTGAAGTGAGAAGCTTTCTAGGATTAGCTGGATACTATCGACGATTTGTTGAAGGCTTTTCCTCGATCGCAACTCCACTTAACAAACTTCTCATAAAGAATGTGAAATTCGTATGGATCGATGCATGTCAGCAAAGCTTTGAGAAACTAAAGAAATGTTTGACAGAATCACCTGTACTAACACAACCGGTACCAGGTGTAGACTACACAATCTTTAGTGACGCATCTCATAATGGCTTGGGATGTGTACTTATGCAAGACGGAAAGGTCGTGGCATACGCATCAAGGCAGTTAAAACCTCACGAGTGTAACTATCCTACTCACGATCTTGAATTAGCAGCAGTTGTATTTGCTCTGAAGATATGGCGTCATTATCTCTTTGGAGAAACGACATATATTCACACAGACCACAAAAGTCTGAAATACTTGCTAACTCAAAAAGAGTTAAACCTGAGACAAAGAAGATGGTTGGAATTGATCAAAGACTACGACTGTTACATCGACTATCACCCTGGCAAGGCTAACGTAGTTGCTAACGCATTGAGTCGAAAGATGATAGCCGAACTCCGAATTCAGCCTACCCTTGAGAACGAAATTCACGTTGCACAAAAACGTGATGACTACTGTTTGAAGACTTGTGAACTTGTATCTAAGGGGGAGAGACAAGATTTCACTGTAAAAGATGGAATTTTATTCTACCAGAATCGTTTGGTAGTTCCTAGTGGCAAAGTGAGGGAATGATTAATGCGAGAATCTCACGAAACCACATATACCATGCATCCTGGCAGTAATAAAATGTTCCAAGATTTAAGAAAGACATACTAGTGGCCCATAATGAAGCGAGAAATTTCTGAATTCACTACGCAATGTCTGACATGTCAACAAGTCAAGGCTGAACACCAAGTGCCAAGTGGATTGTTACATCCACCTACTATTCCTGAATGGAAGTGGGAACGAATTACGATGGACTTCGTGATCGGACTTCCATTATCTACCAAGAAGAATGACGTTGTTTGGGTAATCGTTGATCGATTAACCAAGTCATCTCATTTTATCCCAATTCGACGTGATATGTCTTTGAAGAAATTGGCAGAATTGTACATCTGTGAAATCGTAAGATTACATGGTGTACCTTTGTCTATCATTTCTGATCGTGACCCACGATTCACATCACAATTCTGGAAGAGTTTGCAAAAAGCTCTAGGTACTAAACTTAACTTTAGTACGGCATTTCATCCTCAAACAGATGGACAATCTGAAAGGACAATTCAAATTCTTGAAGATATGATGAGAGCATGTGTAATTGATTTTGGAAGCAACTAGGAACAATACATACCACTAATGGAGTTCGCCTATAACAACAGTTATCAAGCGAGTATCCAAAGGGCCCCGTACGAAGCCTTGTATGGGAGACGTTGTAGAACCCCAGTATGTTGGACGGAATTAAGCGAGCAAAGACTTGAAGGACCTGATCTCGTCCGCGAAACTGAAGAAAAGGTTCGTCTAATCAGAGAAAGACTGCAAGTGGCTTCTGATCGTCAAAAATCGTATGCTGACTTGAAACGTCGTGAGATCGAATACAATGTTGATGACAAAGTGTTTCTGAAGGTCTCACCGTGGAAGAAGGTGTTACGGTTTGGTAGGAAGGGAAAACTAAGTCCGAGATATATTGGGCCCTATCGAATCACTGAACGTGTGGGTCCAGTAGCATATCGGTTAGAACTTCCACCAGAACTAAACAAGATCCATGACGTATTCCATGTATCGATGTTGAAAAGATACCGTTCCGATCCATCGCATATCTTGACTGGGAAAATTGTAACTCTTGACGAACAATTGACTTATGAGGAGGAACCTGTACAAATTTTAGCGCGAGAGGTCAAACAATTGAGAAACAAATCCGTACCTTTAGTCAAAGTGCTATGGAGGAATCACTCGACTGAAGAGGCAACATGGGAAACCGAAGAGTCAATAAGAATGCAATATCCGAATCTCTTCAACCAATGACTCAGGTAATTTCGAGGACGAAATTATTTTAAGGGGGAGAGAAATGTAACGCCCCGAAAATAGGCTTATCAGAATTAATTAATTGATAATTAATTAATTACTGAGAAGGACCCAAAAAAAAATAAGTAAATTCTAAAGTTTGTCAATAATTAATAAAAATTATATCATTGTGTAGAGTTTTACTGTCTGACCCCAACGGTTCAATCGGATTTCAATTCGGAGAAAGTTGGACCAAAAAGTGTACCCCGACTGGGACCAGAAATTAGCCCCAATCAAGGACTACACTCCAATCGGCGTTTACTATTTAATCTGCGCACTAGCCGATTTGGGTGACTCAGGAATATTTCATCCATGTCTTCTTCTCTTTTCTTCCTCTATTTAAGAAATCCTAATTCCCTCAATCCTCCACCAAATCATCCCAAATTTCTTCCTAATCTGTTGCCCTGAGTGAGGAGAGTTTGCTGGTGCTCCCATTTCCAGAGAAAGGTCGCCGGAGTTAAGAGCTTTGTTTGCCGGAAGTTTCGCCGGAAAACCTTCAAAACCTTCATTTCACTTTGAGGTAAGCCCGTTGATATATCTAATGACTAGAATGTTCGTATAGATCGTTTCTACGTTCATAAATGGTCATTTGGTTGAGTTTTGTGTTTGACATGTTTGAAAAACTAAGAATCATAAACCTTGAATTTGATGTTAAAACTATGAATTGATGACACCAAAATGATATATGAACACTGGAGTACATTTCTATATAGTTTAATTGAAATTCGGTGACTAAAAATGGAATTCCCAAAAATAAACCCGAGGTAGAAGATGATGAACAGTACACGGTAACAAACTACCGCCGGAACGGTAGATAGATACCGTCCAAACGGTACCCACCTGCCGCCGGGACGGTAGGGTTGCTACCGTCTCCAACGAATTCCACTGGCGGTACCTGTCCACCGGCGGTACACCCTACCGTCGGCACGGTACCAAGGTGCCGTTAACCGGTACTGAGGTACCGTGAAGGGTACCGTCCGACCCGACGTTTTTCCAGAAAATCCGAATTATGAACCACAAAATCCTATTTTTAATACCAATTGATTATGATTATTAAAAATATGATTTACCACAATAAAAATGATGTTTTTAACAAATAAAAATGTTATGTGATGCATGACGGTAAGTTCGGGTGTTAACACTCGAAGCTAGGCCGCTAATTGTTGTTGAATATTATGTTGATTGATGACTATGGTAATTATTATTGGTTGATGATTATGATGATTATGATGATTAAATCTTGATAATTGTTCTGATTAAAAATGGAAATTATGAATGATTAAATCATTATGAACATATTGATGCTTGTGAAAATAACATGTATTGATAAAGGTATCTAGAAGAACTCTAAGATATACCTATATAAGTTAGGCCTTGCGGGTATGATGCCCGGTGGCTAGGGTTAAAACGTACGTACGGGATCCAAGAACCAAACTTGAGTACCTACTCGTTTGGGGGTACCACCCAACCCAACAGTGAACACTACGCTATCGGTTTTTGGTGTACCTTAAGTGAAGGTAAGTTTAAGATTTAAAAACTCTCTTTAAAAATATATATATCTTAAACTAGGCCTAGCTTAAGGATTAGGATATCTTGAACTAGAATTAGTTTAAGAATGGAATTGACCTTAGACTAAGTATAGTTTAAGGATATTGTTAAATATTGAATATTGAATATGAATGTTGAATTTTGAGATATTGAAATAAAAATATTGAAAATATCATGAATGAATTATATATTGTGTGAATGATATCAAATGGTTATTTGTGAATTAAGATTCAATTTATGTGGATGTTCGACGCTTTAGATATGCTTACTCAGCTTCATCGCTGAGCGTGTAGTATGTTTTATTTGCTACACGCAGGTAGGCAGAATGAATGATTGGCATGTTCCTGGCAGCAGAAGGGGCGAGACTGTCGTGGTAGAAATTGTGATTTTAAATAAATAATTATGTTGTTATTAAACATGGTTTAATTTGCTTCCGCATTATTGTTAAACACTCTGCATTTTACTACAATTATGTATTAAATAATATTTATTATGAATAAAGGTATTTGAAATGTTTAAAATTTTATGATTACCAAGTTAATACTTTAGTCTGAAAGGGGCTGCAGACCTGGACGGATTAGGGTGTTACACTCCCCACTGCGAGCAACAGAATAGATATAAAGATTGTGTGAAATGGTGGAGAATTGAAAGGATGAAGGTGGTCTTTATATAGGGAAGGAATGGAGAAGAAGCCAATGGTGATGTACGCAGTTCCTGTTTTGGCATCTCAGTGGAGCGGGCTGCTATATTTCTCCGATTCCAAACGCAAGTCCCTGATTGGGACTAAATTGGTCCCAGTCGGGGAACAATTTTTGGTCCAACTTTCTCTGAATTGAAATTCGTTTGCACCGTTGCGATCAGATATTTAAACTCTATCCAACGATATAACTTTTATATTTATTTGTAATACTTTTTTTGAAATCATATTTTCGGGTGATTGACTTTGACAGAGTCAAAATTTATTTATTTGACCTTACTCAAAAAGGTTCTTACATTTCATTCGTATTATTTATTCTCATGATTTATTTCAATAAATCATTTCAAAGTTCATATCATAAACAAACTTCTTCATTTATCCTTGATTTGGGTCTGTACTCAGATTCCCAATTAAGGTCACACAATAAGTCAACATATTGGATTTATCTCTATGAGACTTATCCAAATTTTGATATTGGATATTAAAACATATTTCATTTCGGCCCAAAGCCCAAAAACAATTATTATTATTATTTTTAATCAAAACAACTTGATTAATTGATTATTTATTTATTAATAATTCTATGGTATGTTTTAGGGCGTTACATGAAGTATTTTTGAGAATGAAGGAGTATGTTTTAATACTTCGAGATGTGATTGGGAATGTTGATAGTCGAACAACACCTGAGATTCACATGATAAAAAAACATTTTAGAAAGGATGATGGATGTTACATTATGTTAGGAGAAGAATAATTTGGTGGTCAAATCTTCTTCCTTCCATGAAAGAGTACACAGTATATATAGGCTTCATAACACAAACTCCTATTCTAAAAAGGAACCAATTATATTTACCAAAATCTACAGCTACCATATTTACATTACATAATATTTCTAAATATATTTGTTTCCAAATATAACTTCCGTAACACCCCTCCTCAAGTTGGAGCATGTAACGAACAAATGCCCAACTTGGGAATTAGTAACTCCATGCCTGCCTTGTTAAAAGATTTGGTGTGAATGTCCGCAATCTATGTCGTAGTGGAAACATGTTCTGTGTCTATAACTTTTCGAAGAATCTTATCTTGAACAAAATGACAATCAATCTCAATATTCTTTGTTCTTTCATGACACACTAGATTGGAAGCAATGTGGAAAGCAGCAGTGCTATCACATCGAATCTGTTAGAATAAGTGACCAACGCTAGAGGGGGGGGGGTGAATAGCGTTTGATCGTATAAATTGCAGAAATAAAAAAATTAAGAACGTGAAACGTAAAGAGCGTAGAAAGCGTAAAGGGAATACACCTAGATTTATACTAGTTCACCACAACGTGTGGCTAATCCAGTCTCCCGAGAGACTCTCTCGAGCTACACTACTTCCGTTAATCTTACGGGTGCTTAACAAACTGTTACAACCTGAGAACTCGAGTCCCACGAGCCTCAACAACACTTTCTCGGAGATACCGCACTCCAAGACTTCAAGCTGAAGTAAAATACCTTTCCTTCGTACAACCAAGGGAAACAAGCTTCCTTTAACGTGTAACAACACTAAAAACACTCAAGAACAAGACTCTGTTCAAGAGTGGATATTGAGTAAAATATATATGCTTAAGAACAACTCAAATTTCACACGAATTGGCTCTAAGAAGCTATGGAAAACGATGTTGTTCGAATGTAATGATAGTATGAATATTATATTGTGAAGTGAATTGATGTGTAAAGCAGACCCTAACACCCCTTTTTATAGTGCCAAAATAAGCTCCAACGGACCAAGGCATTAAAAGAGTGATTTGCTTGATTTATGAGATTGATTAAATGAGGATTCACAAGATATTGGCTTCCCAGCGATGTATGGACTTACCCATCGCTGGTAAGCCAATTTTCCTTCAGTTTTGAAGCCAACGGTCACCTACCCATCGATGGGTACATGCTTCCCATTGCTGGGTGGGAGGTTGACTTCCAAACAAGGAAAGAATCAACCTTAAATGACTTACAATGGTCATGCTCAACCAGCGATGGGTATGCCCTTTCATCGCTGGGTTCCCATCGATGGGTAAAAGTCCCCATTGCTGGGTAAGGTCATTCTGCCTTGTGTTGATATTGGACCAAGGCTTTAACAGCGATGGGTAGAACTTCCCATCGCTGTTTGGCATGGTTCTGGAACTTGGTTGGGCTAAAGGACCGCTTACCCATCGATTGGTAATTCCTCCCATCGCTAGGTGGATGGTTAGTCAAAAACTCATGGTTTTCGCGTGAATCACGGCCTAGCCAACCGATGCAACAAACCAACCAAAAAATCCAAAGTTCTCCAAAATAAAAACCAAGTGCTTAAAATACTTATTTGATGTATTTGGCTAAGAAATCAAGTGAGACACTTTAAAAACCACATCATTTGAGTAAAAACCACGGCTAGCCAAGTTTATGCTTTTTTGTGTGGTTTTTGCCAAACGACCAAAAACGAAAGGTGGTTTTCAAAGTATTTTTGTTGGAGAACTGTTTAAACATTCCAAGAAGTAAAAACTAGTCATAAAATGTTGAAAACCACTTGGTTGGATCGGACGCCAAATACCAACGCCGATAACTGAATGCCAAACGCCGGTTTCTGAAAACCGAACGCCAGTTTCCGAAAGCCGAACCCCGAATGGCTTGGTTTTTGGTTTAGGCGAACACCAAGTGTTTTTAATATGTTTAAGCACGTTTGAAAATAATTTTGATGATATGTAAAATGCAATAAAAATGTTTTAGCCTAACGAGCCAAAGTGCAAAGCTTGGGTTGGTCTTGATCACATTGTGACGGACTCAACGATGCTAAGGACTACGGTCTTCAATCTTGGTCTCTTTTAGCTCTTGTTCTCTTGCTTTCTTCTTATATTTATTTCTCGCCTTGTATATTCAACAACTTGTCTCGTTCACAGCGGTTTGGCATTATCAAAACCTGTCATAAAAACGAACACGGCTTTAGTACGAAAACGTGATAAACCCGTGTTTCAACAGAATCGTCATCGGAGCAGTATGAACAACTCTAAGTAACCTGAGAAGTCCTTTCAACCATTTAGCACACACGTAACAGAAGCAAGGGCTCTATATTTAGCCTCAGTAGAAAATCGTGCCACCGTGGTTTGTTTGTTTGTCTTCTAGGAAACTGGTGAATCTCCGAGTTACACGAACTAGCTAGTAAGCGATTGCTGACTCAAAGGGAAGGCCGCCCAATGAGAGTCACATCAACCCATAAGATGTAAATTATTATCACATGGATGAAAAAATTCCTTGACCTGGGCTCCCTTTCAGATACCGAACCACTGCAAGTGCAGCTGTCAAATGATCAGTCCGTGGTTCCTTTTTAAATTGAGCCATAGTATGCACATACATCGTAGGAAAGCTCGGAACGAGTAACAGATAGATAAACCAGGCATACCACAAGTCGACGATGTTTCTCAAGATCATTAAGCATACGACTCTGAGATAGAGCAAGCCCGTGATTTTGTTCCATAGGTGCCCCCAAAGGTCGGGCTCCCAATAATCCTGCCTCAGAAATAATATCAAGTGCATACTTTTGCTGACAAAAGAATATGCTAGACATGCTATGAGCAACCTCTATGCAAAGGAAATATTTGAGTCGTCCCAAATATTTCATGCGAAAACATACTGACAAATAAGATTTAAATTTAGCAATCATATCCGAGTTATTTCCTGTTATTACCAAATCATCAACACAAACTAAAATATGGATCCCCCCTTCTCGAGAGAGTGAGAATAATGTGTAATCCGAGATGGATTGTGCAAAACCATACTTCTTAAGTGTGCCTGAAAACTTAGCAAACCAACATCTAAGTTCATGTTTCAAACCGTATAAAAATTTCTTCAACTTACAAACCAAACCCGGTGTCGAAGGCATAAATCCAAGAGGTAATTACATGTACACTTCGTCTGTCAAATCACCATGCAGAAAAGCATTATGAACATCCATTTGATGAAGTTCCAAAGACCGTGTCGTAGCAACGGTTAAAAGAGTACGTATAGTGGTCAACTTTACAACTGGGTAAAAAGTCTCCGTGTAGTCAATTCCTTCGATCTGATGTTTACCAAAAATCACAAATGGAGCTTTGTACCACTCGATACTCCAATCAGGTTTACGCTTGATCTAGAGCACCCACTTGCATCTGAGTGGTTTATTATGTTCTGGAGCAGGCACAAGAGTCCAAGTATTATTTGCCTCTAGTGCTTCAATTTCTTCGCGTATTGCTATTTTCCAAGGTGAAGATAATATGGCCTCCCTGAAGTTCTTTGGCTCAACCTCTAAATCGATTGCTGTGATGAAACACTTCTTCCGAGGGGAGAACCAATTGTAAGAGATGTATGAAGCAAGTGGATATCTACATCTGTCATTAGACGCAACAATGTGGGTCACATAATTGGCTAAACGGACATTCGCTACTCGTTCCCGGCCATCTCCCGCGTCCAAGCTCAGCAACAGGTTTCTCTTTCATAGAAGGCATGGAGACTGGAAGGATGGGATTAGGGTTTCCGTCGGCCACTGGGCCATTGAGATCAGTCGTCGGTGCTGGTGCTGCATCATTTTTGGCGACCCCGTCTGGGTTGCAGTCAGTCGTAGCAGTAGCTGGGGTGGTCAATTTTGGCGCTGCATCACAGCTGTCGTCTTCTTCTAGGTTGGAGTCAACTGGGGCAATAGCAGGTTCCTCCTCACCCC
>OOIL02002583.1:2231301-2267105 GCA_900332095.2 Cuscuta campestris
TTCTTATTTAATGGTTAACACGTACTCTGTGTTATTGGCACATGTGTTTAGGCATTATCGATAATGAATTTTTTAAATCTATTAGAAATGCACGAATGGTTGTTTACAAATAAATTAAACTTTAATGGTAATGAATTATCATACTCCATAAAAAAGTTATTTTAAAAAAATAATGTGAAATATATAAAAAAATTACAAGATAAAAGATATCATAATATTAAAGATATACTCCGTAGTATATTATTACATGACATGACATATGGAAACACATGACATGTAAAAACAAATAGAATGATATTTGCTGGAAGAAAGCTTATGTGGCTACACATGGCGTGACACTTAGTAAAAAGTCCTACATGGCATGACACATGACGCAACCACAATTAATTCACTCCACTTTATATATATACATATGATGATTACTCCCTTCATGTCTAAAAAGAGGTCTTATTTTGACTCATGGGTGAAATACAAAGTGTATATTTAAAATGTTAATTGAATACCCATCTAAGCTTTAAAATCCAAAACAAAATTTACAGAGTTGGCATTGAATACACTACTACAGCCAAGGATAGTAAATATAATCTTGTGTTTTAATATTTGTCTAGTTATACTTGTTTGAGTCCAAATAGTTGAACTTTAAATACCAATTACTTTTAATTTTTATTACATATTAATACCATAAAATAAAATTTTTAAAATTATGAACCACATAAATTTAATGAAATCAATTTTTATACCAATATAAATTACGGTTTTTATATAATTAAGATCAAAATTTATCGAGTTTAACACAAAAAGCCAAAATTTACAAATATAATGCACACAATTTTGAATTTTTAATAGCACAACTGAAATCATACAATGTAAAAAAATGCTTAATAACTTAGTGTTTCATTCGTTCATGTGAATTACTCCCTAACATCAAGTACAGCCAGCAGGGCTGAAGCCGAGCCTCTCTCCTGCGACGTCGTATACTACCTCCAAAGTCTGCTGCTGCATGCTTCCATAAATTCCTACATCCTTGCGGTCTTTGTTAGCGAGGAAGGCCAAGCACACCCGAGAATAATTTTCGTCGGCCACAGTCACGGTCCCATGCTTGGGTACACCCACCGTGACGTTCCCGCTGAACTCGAAGACTACGGTCGGGATGTTAATCTTAGTCTTTGTTTTGGCGTAGTTGCTGAGGTCGAAGCAGCCGTTGTCCAGTACGGAAAACGCGTGTGCCGTATTGTAAGTTTTCATCGCCTCCTCGAAGGCGGATTTGAGCGCCCCGTACGCTTTCGGGGGGAGATGGGTTAAGGTGGTGCCAGGATCGATGATCATTCTGGCATTTCCAGATGCCATCGCGTTAACTGGGAGTTTCTTCCCAGCAACGCTGATGGATTGGACTTGGACGTAGTAGAAAGAGGTGTCATTATTGCCCTTCTTTGCGAAGGGAGTGAAACTGAAATTCTTCCCTGCATCTTGATATCTCCCAAATTTTAGATACCCGTCATTATTTCCGTTTTGCGTGGGGAGGCAGTACGAGAAGATTTTGCCATACTTTTCAGCCGTTTGGGAGACGATCGATAAGGGGCCGGGGCCGAGGCCTAGAATCCCCGAGACCTTACCGAAAGTCCCGTTGTTGTAGTGCCCGCACCCGAATGTGAAATTGTCTATGACGGCATCTGCATGCGGCAAAGTCAATCGGTCTTTCCCCAAGTAGCCCACGGAGAAGGACGAGTCGTCGTACGATATCGCGTACCCACACGCTGACGAAGGCGATGAGCAATTCCTCGTGGGTCCAGGAACTCGGTCCATGGCGGAGCACGCGGCGGAGTTGCAAGAGGTGCTAGAATAAGTATGGGAATTCTTCGGGTCGAAAATGGATAACACTTGCTCGTAGCAACCTCCCGGCCGGGCGCAGGGGAGGCACTGGGTCCAGGTGAGGTCGGATCCGGTGTCGAAGATGAGGACGAGGTCCGTCGCATTGGTGCCGACGGAGACGGAGACGACATATCTCGTGGTGCCGAAATATAATGAGTTGAGGTTGGGAGATTGGGTCGGTAAAATGGCCGCGGCTTCGCTGAGGCGCTCGACCTTTCTGACTCGGTCATGGATTGAGTTAACTTGCAACTGGTCCCGAGCCAGAGTCTGGGTGAGGCTTGGTGGAGTGGAGAGATCATGAGTTGAGGCACAAGGATGATGCCTGTGGTGAACCTTTAATGATGCTGCTCCTCGGTCCAAACCTGAACAATGTTTCGCCACAATTCAATAAAAGATAATTTAGATATCACTTTTTCACTAAATAGGATTAGTCCTATCTGCTTTAAAGTTTGATAATGAAAACTACTAAACTACCATGCTTTTGAAAAAAATGCCCTATTACACAATGCAAGTAGAATTAGACATTATTTAAAAATAACTTGAATAGTCATTAAAATAATCAATCATTATCTCACACTTATTTTTAATGACCATATTTGTAGAGTCATTCGTATAATGTACGATATATATCGCACATCCATGAAGAACGGTCATTATTGTAGTTGAATGGATTGAGAATTGTGATACTTGATCGAAAATGTACATTCGGTATAAACTAATGATGATTATTTAGATTTCAAATGAACATATATATGTTTTGCATGTAATGTACTCCCTCCGTCCCTAAATAATAAACATCCTCTTTCGTTTTTTCTTTGTCTCCAAATAAACTTCTCTTTTCCCTTAATATAAAATACCACTTTTATCCCTTACTTTTTCATACCCTACCTATCATATCATACTTTTTTACTAATAATCTACCTATCACATCTTACTTTTACACATCAAATCAAAGGTATTTTTGGAAAGTCAACACAAAAATATCACTCCCCTAAATCATCAAAAAGTCAAAAATGGAAATTTATTTAAGGACGGAGGGAGTATATGATTTGAATATATATTCAAATAAATAAATTGCCAAAATGAGTACTATGTTACATAGAAATGAAAACTCACGTGAATCTACTGTTGGTGATTTTAATATCATCGACTATTTTATGTAATTGAAAATTACTTAGAATGAACGAAAATTTTAATAGATGTTGTTAACAAGTTCAGAGGTGTGGAGTGCACGCTCATTGAACAACATTATAAAATTCATAGCTAGGGACCGGGAGTGGCAGCCCCAAGAGCATGGTCCAAAGGGAAGAGCCCTTAGCGAGGCTCAAACCTTCGAATGTATAAATCATCACATTCGAGTGTAATATTTATCCATAGCATCATGTGTAAAACTACTCGATACATTCAAATGTTTGAACTCAAATATTCTAATGTTTCGCGATAAGTTGCAACGGTTCGCACATAACTTTAGAAGTAACCATTTATCCCAATCCGCCATTATACATTTGATTGTTTGAGTAGTAACATTTGAACGAATGTTATCCAAAAAGTTGTGTTGTTTCATCATTCAACATGTCACTTTAGAAATTTGCCTATAAATATACAAGGCGCAGGGTATGTTTTGATACAACAGAAATTTTATACTCGTTCTAGATTAGTTACGTCTTATGCGATTGAAGTATTTGGTATACACAAAAATAACTTTAATCTAAAAGTATTTATACGCGATTCGCTAAGTCTATCACACGACAAAAAAAACTTATTTGCACGGCTTAAAGTGCATTTTGTTTGAATTCATGAAAATTTAATATAATTAAAACTAGAGATTTAGAATAAGATATTCTCTATGTCCCAAAAAAACCTTTTCACTTTTATTTTTTCATACCACAAGTCCACAACAACAACACTTTCACTTTTAGTTTGAATTCATGAAAAAGTAATTTAAATCCAGAGTTTTAGAATACGATACTTATTCTTATGTCTCAAAAAATCTTTTCATTTTTATTTTCATATTCCTCCTTCCATAAAAATTTTTTTCCTTTCCTTTTTTTCTTGTCCCAAAATCTCTTACTCTCTTTTAAGAAACAACTTTTGTTATACGCCTATAATTTTGGTCGTACTTATCACATCATATTTTTTACCAATAATATATCTATCTGATGTCAAAAAAATGATATATCCATCATATACATTTTAATACAAATCTTCTTTTTATCTTTACTATGGAGTAATTATTAATATACAACGCACTTATTACATCATATCTATTTAATATTAAATTACACATCAGATCTCTTCAGATTTTATATTAAAGTAAGTGCCAAATTAAAAAAATAATGCCAAAATTGTACATTCCAATTTAACTTTTATTTTCCGAAAATGGAAAAACTTTTATGAGACAGAACGAATGCGAGGTATATATAATTTCCAAAATGTAGAACTAGATTTGGTCTATATTTTGGTTGGTAACTTAAAAAATGGATTTTGCAAGAATCCATTTTTATTCTTTATATTCAGACTTTATACTTTGGACTTCATTACCAAGAATATGACCAGGCCCTTAAAAAATAAATTAGTCCAATTTGGGTAAAGTACTCGTGTTATACTCCTATATCGAGTAATTTACTCAATTAGATTCTCATTAATAACTTGGGCTTTGTTTGGAAATCACGATTTCAATTAGCATTATCAATTTGCATAAGAAAATTATTGAGACCACGAAACGTGTAATCTCACCCCAATCTCACATTAGTATGATATCTTTCATTATATGCCAAGTCCTAGTTCACATATTTATTTTTGGATTCTTTTCAAGAGACTTGATCATACTAATGAGTTAGGTTAAATCATTACATTCTTTTCTTGTTTTTTTTGGTGTGGACTAGATTGCTTCGAACAATTTTAATGATGCAGAGTAGCTTTTGCCTTTTGAAAAGGAAAAAAGAAACTAAATGCTAATGTTTGAAAGATTTTTTAAAACGTTAGCTCTAACTTGTAATGTTGTTACCAAAAGTGTCCCTTATTGAGTGTCTAAACTCCATCTTCAATTACCAACTCTAGTTAAATAATATTCGGAGACTGATTGGATGCGATATTTACGGGCCTTAATAACCGTATCACATGCATTTTTTAAAATGAGGATAGTCTATCCGGGATAAAAATATGTGGTGGTTAAAATGGGGTTTTAAAATAATGGTGCATAAATAGCTAGTATACAACCATGTTAGGGGTAAATTAATCAAGAAAGCGTTTACACGCGATTCTTTAAATTATCAAGTTGTAATTCATTTGTCTCTTCGTTCATCTTACTGTTAACGCTGCTTCGCAGTGTTCATCCTCCAAACGATTTTTTAACAATAGATGCTAATGTAATTCAGGCAATGTTCTTTTCTACTCCCTCCGTACTTAAAAGATTGTCACAGTTTGACTTTTTTGGTCAAACTATGGCACCATTTGACAACAAATTATGAAAAAAATATTTTGTTATAATTTAAATTTAGTAGAATTTAGCTTATTAATTTTTTTTGAAATATCAAATTTTTACAATATTTATTTATTTTAAATTATATTTAATTCATGGTCATTATTTTATTAATTTTTATTAAGACTTTATACTTTGGACTTCATTACCAAGAATATGATCAAAGATGTCCTAAATTAATTAAAATATATATTAGTCCAATTTGGGTAAAGTACTCGTGTAAGGCTCCTTTGTTGGGTAATTTATACTCAATTGAATCCGAGCAATGCTAGGTTCACAAACAGTATCTTCACAAACTTCACAAGTTAAACTTACTATTTTTAGTTTAAAATTTTATTTTGAAATCACTTTAGGCCATTTAATTTTTTCATTGAAGTTCACAAATAGTAAGTTTGTGATGTTTGTGACCATTGTGTTTGTGAACCAAGCATTTCCCATTAAATTCTCTTTAACTTCGGTCTTGTTTGGAAATCACAACTTCAATTAGCGCTATCATTTTATTTAAAAAAATTATAAGGACCACGTGTGATCTCACTCCAACCTCGCATATAGGCCAAGTCCTTGATCACAAATTCATTTTTTGGTACTTTTCAAGAGGCCTCATACTAATGAGTAAAGTTAAACCATGAAATCCTTGTTTTTCTCGGTGCGGACTAGGTTGCTTCCGAAAATTTTAATGATCTAGAGTACGTAGCTTTTGAAAACGAAAAAAGAAACTAAATGCTAATGTTTGAAAGATTAGTACATACCCTAAAAAATTTCCAAAAATGAAAAAATATGAACCCTAAAAAAGTGTCATTTTGATATTATTTTCTAATTATGAGTTATCTACTCTACACATCACATCTTACTTTATTATAAAGTAAGGTAAAATTAGAAAATAATATGAAAATTGTAAATTTTTAGGACGCACTTTTTTTGGGACGGAGATAGTACATTTCAAAGAATGGGGGCATGCAGTCCATCACTCCATCCTCGATAAAAAATGAGGTTAAAAATGGGCTTTTAAACTAAGTAAAAATGTAAAAAATAGAATAAAGTTTATAGGGAGTATATATTTAAGTGTTGAATAAGAAATTAAAAGGTATAAAATAAGATTTCGACCCTAAAAACAACAAAATTTGGGAGTGTAGTTGAAGAGGGTGGAGGGAAGATTTCGGGTCAGGTCGGGTAGTTGGGTTTACTGGAGGGATAAAAGAAGTAAGAACCCATCATTTTTTCAAATAATATACAATATATATTTTACTTAATTCTAAGATCAGATTGAAAAAAAACTTGCCTGAAAAAAATCAAAACTAGACAAATACTCTCGGATAGGTAGTATGTAATTACTTTCCTTGTTATATTATTTTCTGTTACCATAGTTGTTCTTCTACCGTGATTAAAACAATTTCATGTAATTCATATAAATAAGGATATGTCCTTCAATATTCAATAAAATTAATTATTATCAAATTTAATTGTATCAAATGCTATTAGTTTCATTAAAAAATTATCTCGATCTTAATACTTTCTTAATCTAATGTTGCATATATAGTGAGCCAATGTTTTCGTTTCTGCTCGATTTCAAACTTGGGTGAGTTTTTCTATTAACTTTGATAATTGAGCTCAAACTCGCGTATGCGACATTTATTTAATTTGATACATTCAAATAATGAAAAAAATTCTGGCAGTTTAATTTTTTTAATTAAGAACAGAAGAAAGTATATATGGTACCGTAGCGGGATGGAAGGAGACTGATGGCGTACGTACCTGAAGGACGCGGATTGTTATTATTGTAATTGTTGCAATGAGCAGTGGAAGGTTGATGCTTAGGGAGGAGAGAGCTAAGCTGAAGGCTGTAGAAGTTGTTACTAGTCACCGCCTCACTACTTACGATGATGACTAATAATAATAAGAGAGCAAAGCAATAATTAGATGGAAACATGATTATTTTTTTATACGATGGAAACATTATTTGGTTGAAGAGACTTGTAATGCATCGATCTCTAACGACCTGCTTGGGATATATATATATATATATATATATTGGATCATGTGAGAATGCAATCTTATCAAAGAAATAAAAATGAATCTGGTACGATAGATTGTGAGATCTAAGGGTCAAGATTGCATCAAAATTAGGTGCACCAAAATGATTTGAAAATGCATCATGTCGAAATGCACCAAAATTCTTTAAAAATGCACTATCTCAAAATCTGAGTGCAGGATGCAATCTGAGCCGCACGATGCATCAGATCCAAAGACTAGATTTTATTCTTATTTCTTTCACCAAGGTGCATTCTCACCTGAACCGCCCCCAGAATGCATCTTGTGGAGAGAAATGAGAATAAAATCTAGCCGTCGGATCTGATGCATCATGCGGCTCAGATTGCATCATGCGCTCAGATTTTTAGATAGTGCATTTTCGAAGGTTTATGGTGCATTTTGACGTGATGCATTTTCGCACCATTTTGGTGCATCTAATTTTGATGAAATCTTGACCCTTAAATCTCACAATCTAAAGCACTAGATTCATTCTCATTTCTCTCCTAAGATTGCATTCTCACCAGAACCAAAATCTATATATATATATATATATATATATATATATATATATATATATATATATATATATATATATATATATATATATATATATATATATATATACTCCCTCCGTCCCACTCTTTTTGTCCACTTTCATTTTTGCACACCATCCAATGCATTTCTTTAATCCATTTTATCTTGTAATTTATATATTAAAAAATTATAAAAATTATATATTAATAATCTATATGTTAAGACGAATCAAACAAGATCACACATGACTATTTTTAGACTTACACATTGAGAGAATTTGATGAGTCAAAGTGCTTAGATAAACAGTTCCAAAAGTCAAAACTGGACAAAAAGAGTGAGACGGAGGTAGTATATAAAACTATATATAGATAATTATAGTGCTCTGTTCATAAATAGATTGTTCTTATTCCCTAACCCCTCGATAAAACCCCACAACTCAGCTCTGACCCTAATGCACTCTCGCACCCCGTCCAATTACACCGCCTTTGATTTTGTTGACTTTGTGGTCAATTTCTAGACACAAATAATTATAAAAGTGGAGTAATTGAAAGAGGTACGGTGATGATGTGTTAGGATCGGGCCGAGCTGGATGTTTACTTGGGGGTTAGGAGGGATAGGTTACTCGTAGGTTTTACTCCGAATTAATTTATTATTATGATTAAAAAAATTGTCATTATTAATACTGAGTATTATTATTATTATTATTATTATTATTATTATTATTATTATTATTATTATTATTATTATTATTATTATTATTGTTATTAGTATTATTATTATTGTTATTATTATTATTACAATTACGGAGTATTATTATCATCCAAGGAGGAAAGATTAGATATGTGTTCGATATATAGAGGATCCCACAATCATGTGCGCTTGTTTTTTGTAGAAGCTCAAAAGTAAAAAATAAATCTGTATCTAATTAATTTGTTCATTCAAGAAAAGAAGTTGATGTGTATTTGGATTATACGGATTTTAAAGAGGAAATGATGAAAAGATACCGCACTATTCAATAATCCAACAATGCTACAAGTACATTAAAACTAGTTTTTACCCCGTGCTTCGCACGGGCTCGCATATTTCTCTATAAAATATATCTATATGTTAACATAGATATTTTAAGTTAACATTTTGGATGTTTGTTAAAAGTTCAATTCATATATGAACATAATATGAATTAAAATTTAATTTTATTTATTTTAATGTTTTAATAATAATATGATATGCATTAATAAAATAAATAATGTAATAAGATAAATTTTTTGAAACAAATCGTTTAATTAATAAATATGCATATGTGATTAAATTTATATAATCATTTTTTAAAAAGTAATAAACTAAAATAAGTTGTGGATAGTATAAAAATTATATATATATATATATATATATATATATATAATATGGAGTATATTTTACGATGATATATATATTTATAGAATTATTAAAAAATGAAAAAGTTTTATGCAAATGTATTCAAAGATCTTTTAAAAAAATCAAAATGGACCAATGAATTAAAATTCATAAATCCACATCATTAGTGAGTGCACATGTGGATACACATGTGGCATGCCACATGTCAACACTACAACAATTGAACTCTCTTTTACATATATATAGGATATATAGGATAGGATGCGGTATCTAGCTATTTGTATGCAAGACAAACACGGACAGTTCCTATTTGTGATCATAGATATTAAGTGTTTGTGTTAACCTTATATAATGGGGTATCCATTTTGGTGTTTATTATAAATAATAATATATGAATAGTAAGAATTTGACTAAAAGCTAAGAGGAATGAGTAATTTAGATTACGGTTATATTCTCTTACCCTGATCTGAATGATTCTTATATGATTGAAATAATTTTTGATGTTATTTGATTTGGATGTAGTTATATTTAAAATTATTTCTAATGTGATATGGTTTGATTTTATTCAAATAAAAAAAGGTAATAAATAATAAGATTAAGTTTAAAAATACAAACTACATAGTACATACTACGGAGTATTTCGTAAATAGAAAGTAAAATACTCCGTACTTGTTTTAGTATGAATGGAAAAGATAAATGAAGAAATTTCTATGGAACACAACAACCAAAAAGCACATTTCTCATCATTAATCTTTACGACTCTTTAGTATGTAACGCTTTGTTTTCAAAGGCAATGTTATAAAAAAAACTAGAGGTCCTTATTTTCAAAAGTATTGTTGTGTTCCTTTCGTCTCTAAATCATTTTTAATTTACACACTTTAATATTCAAAAATCGCGGGAATTTTTTATTTGTGTGCATGATTTTATTGATTATTTGATAAAATAAAATATTATTGTCACATCTTGTTTTGTATAACTTTTGATGTACTTTTTAAATACTCCATGTAAGTTTTTTTATTTATATACCAATCTTTAAATAAAATGATTTGAAAAAATTTGAGATTTTATTTTGTTTTTCATAAAGGGTAAATGATTTAGGGACAAATAAAGGCGGTATAATACTCCATCTGTCCCTCAAAACATGGGAGATTTTTATTTTTATGGAATTTAAGGAGAGTGCATTTAGGTGTTAAGTTATCAAAAATGTCGTCATTTGATGTGATTGTAAAAGTATGATTTGATGCATAGATTTATAGTGAATAGATGTGACGTGATAGGTAGGTTAAAAATTAGTATGAGTGAAAGTGACTTTTTTAATAGAAATAAAAAAAAGTTATTTAGAACGGATGAAAAAAGAAAAGGAGAAAGATTTTCAGGGACGAAGAGAGTACACCGTTTAATATTATACTCCCTCCGTTCTAAAATGACCTTCCCACACACTATCCACATGGTCAAACTATAATAACCTTAATTACCTATATTTTCGTTAGTTATTTGATAAAATCATATACTCATGTCACCTCTTGTTTGATAGAGCTTTTGATGTAGTTTTAAAATATACTCCGTATAATTTTTATTTTTTAATTTTACAGCTATAATCAAAAAAATTGAATTGAAAATAATTTCACTCGAATCTCGTAAATCGAACTGGGAAGATCATTTTTGGACAGAATGAATATTATATGGTCTCATGCATATATATAGATAATAATTATATGCCAAACATTTGTGTATGTCTATTAGATACATTATGATATGATGTCAAACATGGTGTCAAATCTTACTTCCCTAGTAGTTTGAGAGCTGAGCTCTTTCAATGCTGAGGAAAACAAGATTTCCTCACTCATACATCTTTTTATTTTCCCTCTCCTATACATTACTCTCTCCTTTTGGAAAAACACTTCCCATCTGGATTTTGGGTAAAAATAAGGAAGTTAAATTATAGTTGATTTCCAATTTTGTCCCTGATGTGATAGGTAAAAGTAAGATGTGATGGATAGATTATTAGAGAAAAAGGATGATGTGATAGGTAGGGTATGAAAAAGTAAGGATAAAAGTGGTTTTTTAATAGAAAGGGGAAGTGTTTTATTGGAAGTGAAAAAAATGAAAGAGGAAGTGTTTTTGAGAACGGAGGAAGTATTTTTTTCTATGTTTTTTAAGCAAATTTTTACATGGTCCTAAGGCCCATGTTTATTACTTGGACTTTACTTATTATATTGATATCATAAAAGAATTAAGATCCATTCCAGTTATATGGACCTTGGTGATGTGGATCCATTAGTATTAGTATTAGTATTAGTATTAGTATTAGTATTAGTATTAGTATTAGTATTAGTATCAGTATCAGTATCAGTATCAGTATCAGTATCAGTATCAGTATCAGTATCAGTATCAGTATCAGTATCAGTATCAGTATCAGTATCAGTATCAGTATCAGTATCAGTATCAGTATCAGTATCAGTATCAGTATCAGTATTAGTATCAGTATTAGTATTAGTATTAGTATTAGTATTAGTATTAGTATTAGTATTAGTATTAGTATTAGTATTAGTATTAGGTAGGAAGCCCACTCCTTAGGATTCATGAGAAAGTTCACCCATGTTCGAGACTCCATAGAGGCAGAGGCGTTAGTTCTTTAATTTTTGCGTCATTACGTTGAAAAATGCATGAACAGATATTACGTTGTAATAGAGTCAATAACACCGAAAAGTATAAGTATTAGGATTAAGATTAAGGATTCTGACTAAAGTTAGGATAAGAATTAAAAATTAAGATTAAGACTATGATTAGAATTAAATATTTATAAGGATTAGGGATAAGATTAGGATTAAGATCAGAATTAGGATTTAGAATTAAAAAAGTTCCCTAGATAAGAGTAAAAAATGTGAAAATATCAAAATAAGAGTCCTAAATCTTTTAAGACCAAAATTTGAGTACAATGACAATGTCGTGTAAGAGTACGCATTGGTTGTATAATGAAAAAATGAGGACTGTAATTTATCAGTGTGATCAGTCAAACGTCGGTGATATGCGACAACACTCTGGTGGCCGACGATGACAGATGGCATTGTAGCAGTGATAGTGTGGCAATTACAATGTTACAATGTGCTGAGCGTGACAGTGTAACTGATGGATACCCTGGACAGGGGTATCCGGTCTTTGTGTAATATTAGTTGGGGCGGTCCAGTATATTGGACCGGCCCGTTAATCATTTATTAATTATTTATTTGAGGGCGGCCCAGTCTGTTGGGCCGGCCCATTTGCTTGTACATTGACTCAAATCCTAACCCTAACTCCCATTATTTATATTCCTCTTCTTGGAAGAGGAGGGGAGGGAGGAAACAATGAAGGCTACACTATTCATCATCTTCTTCATCTAATCTACATCTTTTCTCCTTTTCCTCTACCCTTGGGTTCCATAACCCAACAGTAACAATGGCAGTGTGAATTGTATGTTATTTTGGTGTGAAAAGATTTATAACTCCTATTTTAGTACTTTCACAGCTTTTTACTCCTATCTAGGGAGTTCTTTCATTAGAATATTGGATTAGAATTAGGATTTAAGATTAGGACTAGGCACTTTACCTTGGGTGAAACGAGATATTTTCAACATTAGCTTCTAAGCCCAACAATATTTGTGAGAAGGTCTAAGAATTAGGCGTGGACCTTGAGTGCATTGAGTCACTACTATAGAAAATACTTTTTCCTCTGTCATTTTTGACCTTTTGTAGCGGTTTCTTACCGATGCAAAAGGTAGCTAGCAATGCAATTGGTACAAATATTTATTACATCAGTTGTATAACCGATTCAAAAGACCTATCATGAGTACATAATTCACGCTCTGGTAAGGGTTTTTGCATCGGTTAATCCAGAATAACCGGTGTAAAAAAATCTTCCCGCTAAAATTGAGAAAGTCTTCTTGGTGTTATTCTGGAAAACTCGATGCAAAAGGTTTCCTAGAACTGATGCCAATTCTGGATAGCACTTTTTTTTATTGATTTTCAGTGAAACTGATGCAAATGAGGTAGTTGATTTATACTTTTTTTTGGAGTAGTGAATCACCACTACTCTTAAAATAAAAGGAAAGATCCACTTGCCAACCATAAAAAATGCAAGAAGATTTATATTTCACATGTAGATCTCATGAAGCATGGAAGAACAATTTTTTTTAAATTCTACAACCAGACTTTTTTTCCACTCTAGTACATCTCTCTCATTTAGGTAAAGGGGAATTTACTTAAATAGGACTAAGATATAACGACTTTCTCAATATTGGACCATATATTTTTATTTCCCAATTTAGGAACATTGGTCATTATTCATTAGTCATTATTCAAGTAAATACCCATCATCACTGGATATTATTCCTCCTACTAGACATTATTAAGTACTCCCTCCGTCCCATGAAACATGTGACTTTTGCTTTTTAGGAGGGATTTAAGGGGAGTGTATTTTGGTATTGAATTTCCAAAAATGTCCTTTGATGTGATGAGTAAAAGTATGATTTGATGGATAGATTATTAGTAAAAGGTATGATGTGATAGTTAGTGTATGAAAAAGTAAGGGGTAAAAGTGACTTTTTAATAGAAATGAGAAGTGTTTTGTGGGACAGATAAAAAAAGAAAAGAGAAAGGTTTTATAGGACGGAGGGAGTACAATTTAGAGAATAAAAAAATTTAAGTTTACATTGAGATATTATTTATGTTTTAATCCTATTTAGTACAAATTTCACTTGGCTAAAAGGTAATGAGAAGCAAGTCAAGCAACCCTGTGATATTCACATTGGTCACAATTGTGATAGCTATGGAATTGCTCGATCACAACATCTATGAAAACTACTCCCTCAGCTCCCGCCATATCTACCGCAAAAAAATCCTTTTTCTTTTTGACAAAAAAAGTGTGTTCACATAATATTTCTCTTCTCCACTAATACGCAATCATAAGGGTCAATTTGGTTGGGTGCACACAAGAGTATAGTTTAAACCGGTGTCCACTCGAATATCTATTATTAATCATTTGATGGATATAATCCACTAGTACCACCCGGAAAGTTCACAAGCGCCCGAGTGGATGACCTGAAGACTGCCCGGGTGGATGACCTGAAGACTACCTGGGTGGATGACCTGAAGACTGGATGGCTTGAAGACTGCCCAGGTGGATGACCTGAGGAGTGATCAGCTTGAAGACTACCTGGATGGATGACTTGCACACTGGCCGCCTTGAAGACGGCCCGGGTGGATGACTTGAAGGCTGACCGGTTGAAGACTGAGCGGTCGGAAGAACAGTAACGTCGGGATGTGCTTGACGTGCTTGTTTTTATTATAAATACCCCTAAAAGCCTCATTTGTGAGGGCACGCTTTAATTAATCCACACGGCTTGTATTTGTAATAGCTTCTAGTATCATTAATAACAAACCGGGTTACAGGTGTTTCCACATACAGCCCTTCCGATTACTTACACTTAACGTTTGCGCGGTAATTTACACCATCAAAATGGCGCCGACCTTGGGACTTCTTTACAAAAAGAAGCCATGACGAACAACAATATGAAATTCATCATTTTCCAAACTTCCACCCCGGCAGAGGGTGTTACCCTGATCCCGGGAGGAATCACATCATTACCTTCTCTTTTCTCCCCCATGATCACCACCTTCACTACTCAAACAACGCCGAATCAGGCCCTCCAAAAGTTCGGACGATTTATGCCCATTTTCCAACAACCTGGGGGATTTACTCTTTTCATCCGTATGATGTATCCCCATGCTTTGGCTCAAAATACATCTCTTTCCAACACGTTGGGGCATCCCCCGTCGTTTCAACCGACCAGTACCACCCGGTCGGTCATCCCGACAAAACCACCCGGGGCGCTGGAAAGGGCAGGCCCTTCTCGGTCTATGAGGAGCAGATCCCACAAGCACCACACTCAGGTCACACCCGACGGGGGCGTGCGCTCTGTGCGCAGCAGGGATGAAGACCGACAGGGGCCAGAAAAAGCTGCAGGGCAAGCCGTCCAGCCGGAAGGTTCACGACGGTCAGCGTTCCAGAGGCTGGGACACGAGGGGCAGAACCAGAACCGGCCGGCCAAGGAGCGGTTGGGAGTGAAGGTTCCCAAGCAAGGCAAATTCTACAGGCTAGAAGGTGGTAGGCGACCCGGTCAGACCGGGCGCTTTGACCCTCGCCTCCCTGATGAGCCCCAACACAATAGGGTGCCTAGAGCGGAGGGCCAGGCGGAAAGCCAGCCCAGAGTGGCGATGCGCACACATGCTGAACTACCCAGCAACCAGGTGGACAAAGCGGAAGAACGTTTGGAGAGGCTCTTGAAGAGAGTTCGTAGGCAGGAAAAAAAGAAAGTGGTGTTGAACAACCGTTTTATCATCCGCTAAGACCGGATATGTACCGTGCTAATGTTCAATAAAGTTGATACTTTTTCAGAAAAGATGGTAAGACCGGTCGGGGAAGGTTGCAGACCCATCTGCCCGGTCAATGTTCAATCGAATTGAGCATTACAAAACCACCCGGGCAGAACACCATACTTTTTTAGAAAAGATGGTAAGACCGGTCGGGGAAGGTTGCAAGACCCATCTGCCCGGTCAATGTTTAATCGAATTGAGCATTACGAAACTACCCGGGTGGAACACCATACTTCAATCGAATTGAACTCAAAAAAAAAGGTATGTGACACCGGCCCGGCCTGGTACACTGGTCTCATACCAGTATTGCACATATTAAAAAAAACTGCGACCTAGTCGAACTGGTACACTGGTCTCACACCAGTCTTGTGCAGTATAAATAAAAAAAATAAAGAAAATATGTGACCCAGCCGAACTGTTACACTGGTCTCACACCAGTATTGCACATATTTTCCCACAAGCCTGAGCCCAATCGAATTGGGTACACCGGTTGCACATCGGTTTTAGCAAAAAAAGAGCCCGGTCAGACTGGGAACATCGGGCCTACCCCGATCTTCGATATCTTTCCCTAAAGACGTTTCATCTGGGCAAGGTCAGGGTGAACAAGCCTACCCAGGATAAATAAAAAAACAAAACTGCCAACCCGATCAAGATTCAGACTCGGGTGAGTGACGGGGTCACGATGGATTCGCTTAACTTGGCACGAAGGACTTTTTCAAGAATATGTTCCCCCGTTTGCATGGCGAGGCCATGAATGGAAAGAATTGATTGCCTTGCTCACTCGGAGGACTAGAGCTCTTGTTCACGCGGGTGAAAGAAGAAATGACTCACATGATCAACTTTGAAGCATAGCCCGGGCATGCTCTGTCAAAACCCACACGGGTGGCTTATTTCCTACTCGGGTAGAAAGAATGGTGAGATGCGTTAGACCGGGTAGACACAGCTCGGCCGTGACCAAAGAGATTAAGAAATCGAACGACCAGGTCAAAATCCTGCAGCCGGTTGCTCAAGATCCCGTACAGCCCACGGTGCTTTTGGTACTGACCGGTCCCAAACCCAAAAATCCCAATGTCATCAATCAGTTGCTGGGACACTTGGAAGAACCGGATGCCAAACTCTAGGTCAGAAAGTGCCTGGACAGCGAACTTCTCCGGTTTCTACGCATCCTAAGTAGTGGCGTGAACAGTTGGAGCGCTCCCTCTCCAGCTTAGCCTTTAGCTGGGCATTCTCCACCTCTAGCTGGCCCATCTGCCCGGCCTTCATCTGGAACTTCTCATCTATCAAGCACCTGACCAATCGGGTGGCTCACTCCTGCCCGATGCTGGAAGAGGAAACGACGCGATGACTAAGCGGCGGCGTACCAAATTTCCGTAATAACTTTCCCGCCAACCATACCCGAGGATTCAAAAAATTCAAAATTTTTCAGACACTTGATTCCCGCCCTTGATGGTGCCCACAAAGCCGAGAATCGGAGGACTCCTTGATGGATATAATCCACTAGTACCACCCGGAAAGTTCACAAGCGCCCGGGTGGATGACCTGAAGACTGCCCGGGTGGATGACCTGAAGACTGCCCGGGTGGATGACCTGAAGACTGGATGGCTTGAAGACTGCCCAGGTGGATGACTTGAGGAGTGATGAGCTTGAAGACTGCCCGGACTGATGACTTGCACACTGGCCGCCTTGAAGATGGCCCGGGTGGATGACTTGAAGGCTGACCGGTTGAAGACTGACCGGCCGGAAGAATAGTAACGTCGGGACGTGCTTGACGTGCTTGTTTTTATTATAAATACCCCTAAAAGCCTCGTTTGTGAGGGCACGCTTTA
This sequence comes from Cuscuta campestris, assembly GCA_900332095.2. Taxonomy (NCBI): domain Eukaryota; kingdom Viridiplantae; phylum Streptophyta; class Magnoliopsida; order Solanales; family Convolvulaceae; genus Cuscuta; species Cuscuta campestris. Next base: position 2,248,824 of record OOIL02002583.1, read on the forward strand.
ATTAATCCACACGGCTTGTATTTGTAATAGCTTCTAGTATCATTAATAACAAACCGGGTTACAGGTGTTTCCACCTACAACCCTTCCGATTACTTACACTTAATGTTTGCGCGGTAATTTTCACCATCATCATTATTGTCTACTTCCACAAATAAATTTCTCGTTGCGCGTTACGATGTTTGACTGAAGTTATTTTTAAATCATTTTACATGAAAAATGGTGTGAAATTTTAAAACAAAATTTACATATTAGAAAATTATGTCAAAATATTTACAAAACTAGACGTGACATGACTATATTATTTTATTAAGTAATAATGAAAATAGACCAACAAAGTGAATAAAGTTTGACCATGTGAATAGGGAACGACAAGTTTATTTGTGCACGAAAGGAATATATACTTTCTGTTTCAAGTTACAAGATATCCCTTGCATAATCCTCTTGGATAATTTACCTAAATATAACTAAAACATAATGACTTTCTCAATATAGGACCATATGTTTTTTTCAATGTAGGACCATTGTTTCATTATCTATTAGTCATTATTCAACTAAATGTCCAACATCACTTGGACATTATTCTTCTCACTAGTCATTATTAAGTCCTATTTAGGAAATAAAGAAGTTTAAGTCCTAAATTAAGAAATGATTTATGTTTTAGTCCTATTCAGTGCAAATTTTACAATCAATCCTCTTTCTTTTACAGGAGGCCTCCCCACCCCCTAGAGGAGAGACAATTGGTTGAAAAACGGAGGAGAGACAATGGATGCGGAGGAAAAAAAATATATCGGTGGCTCCTAATATGAGGCCAATATGGTGTAGCGAGTGTTTCATAAATATTTGTAGTGCATCCGAAGTGTCTTTTCTTTATCTCACCAAGCATCTTTTTTTGTGAAAATTTATATCTGAGATATGACCTCGAAAGTAAAAAAAATAAATCTGTATCAAATTAATTTGTTCTTCAAAAATAGAATTTGATTTGTTTATTTGGTTTTTGCGGAGATTAAAGACTAAGGCAGCATGTCGTTCAACTTATTTTTTTGCTTATTGTCTATTATAATTAAAATCAGATCAGATCAGATCCAATCATATCAGATCTAATCAGATCAGACTATATCTAAAAAATTAATAGTATTATTCTTATTATTATTTTTACTATTATTATCATCAACATTATTATTACTATTACTATTACTATTACTATTACTATTACTAATACTATTACTATTATGATTATACTTATTATTACTATTGTTATTACTATTATTATTATTATTATTATTATTATTATTATTATTACTATTACTATTACTATTATTATATTTATTCTAACTATTGTTATTATTATTATGATTATTATTATTATTACTAATACTATTACTATTATTACATCAAAAAAATACTATTACTATTATTATTAATATTATTGTAACACCCTCCGTCCCGCGAACCCAGTTTACCGCAACCCAACGAGCCGAAGGGGTCACACAGATGGTATTTAGGACCATCCAAATGAAAACTTCTTTAATTAAACATTATAAATCTTAAACTCTTGATATATTTATTCGAATAAAAACCGTTGGGGATATTAATTCCCTTAAGTGATCAGAGTGAATGGAACGTTAAGTTATGTTGTTGCGGAAGCATTAGAAAAACCGAATGTTTAGTCCAAGCTAATTAAATATGACAAATGTGGGTTCAAGCCCAAAAATGTTTATAGTGTTAAATAAGAAATATATCAGGTCCACGCCATCGCCTGTCTGCCGCCCCGATCTCCCAATCCTCCGGCTCAGGCTCCATGATCATCGCACCTACCTGCATATAACAAAGACAACGCTATACGCTCAACATAAGCTGAGTGGTAATCTAGCAATAGAACACATAGCAATATTTCATATGGATGTAGTCATATTTTTACCTATACTAATGTACGGAGTACCACACATAAAACTGATTATTAAAATCTGCATAGTAACTTACAAATAACACAATGCCAAATGATTCATGATGCATGAGTTAGACTATGCAGGGACCTCCTGCCCTTCGGTGATCATCCCACGACGGTGATCACTACAAAAAAGAAGGCAATACCGATAGGGGTCAATATGTCGCTAATGGTTAAATATCTGTCGCTACTCGCTTTTACCGACAAATAATTGTCTGTCGCTAAGTTGTTGCTAAAAACCCTGTCAATAAAAGTATTACCGACAGATAAAATAGTGTAATAGCGACAGACCACATATGTCGCTAAAACAGAGAGAAGTACCGACAAAACATATATGTCGCTAAAAAAATGAATTACCGACAAAACAAAGTGTGGGTAAATCCTTCTTTTATGTCGGTAATACCTTGTTTTTATCAACATTAACATTTATTATAACTGTCGCTAAAAGTTATATTACTGACAAAAATATCTGTGAGCCAAACATTTTTTTCTGTCGGTAATAGCTTATTTTAACCAACGTTTACATTTATTATAACTATTACTAATACCAAGTACTATTTAAGTGATATTAAATAATTTCATTGACAGATAAAAAATAATATTCATACTTGTATTAAAAACAATACATATTATGATAACATTTCAAAGGATTACAACTAACCCATTTACTAGAATGTAAACCAACATCATTTAAGCTAAAGTATAAACAGTCAAAGTGAACTAAAATAAAATACGCATCGATATAAAAGATATAGTCCAAAGCTTTAATGCTTGTCACTGTATAAATCTTCAAGTTCATCGCTCTCAGGTTCATCATCTTTGTTTCATCGATCCTCATCATTTCTCAGTGGTTGTATTACCACTAGTTGTAAGGTCATCGATATCAGATTGATTAGCTTTTGAACCCTATGCAAAAAAATATAAGCACATGATAACGTAGTTACATATTTTGCACCAAATTTACCTTATACTCATACTAGGTGGCATAACTTTAAACTATATAATGAACTAAAAAAATCAAATGAAATATATGGGTAGTTAACAGTAATAAATAGAGACTAACCAGGCTATTTAAAAGCAATGACACTACATCTTCTAAATTCTGGAGTCTCTCTTTTGTTTCTTCATGCTCTTGTTCAATTTTCAATCTTTTTGCTTTCTCCTCCTTCAAGGCGCACCTTTTAGTACAAGATCGAGGCACTCTTACTCCCATACCAAAGGTCTTTGCATATCCATTTTTGTCTTCTCCCACTACCTTTTCAAAAACTTCATCACGAGCAGGTGCACCAACTTCCACATCTTTCAAAGTATCCAAATCCTTAAGAATTAACTCCTGTAAAATTATGAATAAATTACCAATGAATAAGGGTATAATTTTCTAAATAACAATGAAAAAAATAAGGTTTTTCCTACTTTTATTTACCTTTTTCATAGCTGAAATATCATCAAGTTTTGAACCTTTCTTTGGCTCATGTGTCTGATACGAATAGTTAATTAGAATATTTTAATTAGTTATATTATTATTTAGTAGTTACTTATTATTATTTATTAATATTCATAGTTTAGGGTTTTAGTATGGGCTCGAGCCCATTAGGTCAATTAGGGTATCTGCGTTGTATATATATTGTAACCCTTCGTTATTATTATTCAATCAATCAATAATCAAGAATTTTCTTAATCTCTCGTCTCTCTTTACCTGGAGCCCGGAAACGCTCGAAGTTTTCCTTCTCTCTTTGCCTCCCCTTTCTTGGAGCCCGAAGACACTCGAAGTTCTTCCCTATCCCGATACGAATCGTACAAGATTCGTATCAATTGGTGCTTTGATTGAGAGTAACACAAAAAAACAAAAAAAAATCAGTCGATCAATATCACAGCCCCGCGCCACCGTCCCAAACCCCTGCCGACCACCACAAACCTGCGCCATCACCGTCACTAAAATTCCACCATCAAAGAAAACAAAGGGACCAATTATTGGAGCAATATTGCAGCACGCGTCTACCGTCCCAAATCAGAAGACAGTCCTTTGCAACCAATTGAAGCAATTCTTACTTTAAACCAGATCCGTTGCAGTGGGCTCACGCCGCCGTTGTTATTTCCTTGGAGCTCTCCGTGCCGATCTTCTCAGGATTTTTATATCGCAGCCCATATAACTTCGTGGGCAATAATTCAGATTGGAGTATTTGGGAGCCACCGTCCACTTTTTCAACCCGCCAAAGATCGATTGCCACCGTAGCAGCAAGCCGTCAATTTAGAGTTGCCCTGTTCCGCCGGTGCTGTTGACAGTCCATCCGTCCAGGTTTTTTTTGGGTGATATTTTTGTGTAGAAGTATTTATTTTGGTAATGGACTCTGCATTTGACAAACTCATTGATTTGCTGGAAAAAGTTCTTTATGGAGAAATTGAGCATGATGAAGGAGTGTGTATGATTTTTGATAATGTGTATGAGATCAGTATGAAGCTCAGGTCGATCCATAATTTTAAAGTGCAAATTGATTATGATGCGCTCGACGTAGAAATTTTTTGCTCGGTACAGGATTTAGTTCGTGGTCCCCCAATTTTGTCAAGTTTGATTCCTTCGGAGTTACAAAATTTTAGAACAAACATGTTGGGCGCTATGAAAATTCTCATTGATACTCCGCCTTCTGCGCCAAATCTGGTCTCTATAGTACTTGAGCAATACATTGAAGCATATGGTCAAGCATCCAAGGAGGAATCAAGTGTTGACTCACAAGTTGGAGATGAAGTGGACACCGGGCCCGAAGCAATAAACAAAGATGACGGGGGGTCCATCATTGTGGGAAAAAATGAAGGTCCTCTTGTAGAAGATGTTGCTAATGTCGACAAGTCAGATTCTACTTTTCAGGAATTTTATACCTCAGCTGGAGTGGTCATTGCAAAGGATGATGTTCCAAAAAGTGTTGAAAAAGTGGCAGATGGAGATGCTAAGCAAGCATGCTCACCTATTTTGATTGACACCATCAAATTATTTGAGCTTGCCGATGTTGTCCAATGAGCACCTGGGTTCAAAGAAAATAGTTCAAGGCAAGTTTGGTATTCTCTTATATTTCTACCGCTTTACTTCATCTGAGAAGCTCCTTGAAGATTGGTCTACAACTGGACATCTTTTCTGGTTCAGCACGTTCTCACATGTCCAAAAGCTTGAGTGGGAATGATACGAATATTGTATCGGATAGGGAAGAACTTCGAGCGTTCTTCAAGCTCCAAGAAGAAGAGGTAGAGAAAGATGGAAAACTTCGAGCGTTTCCGGACTCCAAGAGAGTATAGACGGAGATTAGGGATTTGATATTTCTTTCTTGATTCGATAATAATGGGAAATGATTACAATATATAGAGTAATACGGTAACACGAAATGACCTAATGGGCTCGGGCCCATCCTAAAGTAACTAAACCCTAAACTAGATTAAATATAAAATATTAATAAAGACTACTAATTAATAAATAATATGACTAATATACTATCATATCATTCTCGCCCCCTTAAAAACCACCTTGTCCTCAAGGTGGAGGTTCCCTGATATGATAGTATATTAGTCATATTATTTATTAATTAGTAGTCTTTATTAATATTTTATATTTAATCTAGTTTAGGGTTTAGTTACTTTAGGATGGGCCCGAGCCCATTAGGTCATTTCGTGTTACCGTATTACTCTATATATTGTAATCCTTTCCCGTTATTATGGAATCAAGAAAGAAATATCAAATCCCTAATCTCCATCTATACTCTCTTGGAGTCCGGAAACGCTCGAAGTTTTCCATCTTTCTCTACCTCTTCTTCTTGGAGCTTGAAGAACGCTCGTATCAGTGTCAATGGCCATGGTCCAAGCTTGTCTATCTTATTTCCTTTTGCCTAAAAATCATGTTGGATACATAAGTTATTATTGACATAAGCACATAAGGATTTTATCACATGATAAACGAGAAGATCATATTAACAAAGTAGCTCCATAGTTCGCAAATCACAAAAAATTGCAAGTTCATGTACTTATTTATTTGTTCCACCCATCCTAAATGAATATGAATTATGTAAAATAATGTATCAATTACCTCTTCATTAGCTCGAACACGGGCATGACTTCTTGTCCCAGAATAATGTGGAACTCGATTCTTACCACGATTCTTAGTCCCTATTTCGCTTCTTTTCTATAAGAAAAAATACTTGATATTCTTAGAGCTATACACATCAAATAAATTAACATATAAATGAAAAAGGGTTTTAAAATAATACCTTGCCTAAATCTGAACTCCAAAACTCCATCAAGTTCGTCCACATATTCGGAGGTATATGCTAGGCCTGTTTTGTAATGCTGTTGCAAGAGTTTTTCCATTAAAATATTTTTCTTTTAGCTCAGATTTGTAATCTTTCCAAGAAGCATATGCTTTCATGAAGAGGGTAGGTTGTCAATAAAACCTCTGAGACATTTTATGTTTCATGAAGAGGGTAGGTTGTCAATAAAATTTTAGACTCACTTTAATTTTTAAGGTATTGGAAATACACATTTATAAAAATTAAACATACCTTGACTTCTATCCATATTAGCTCCTTCATTGCCTCTTCCATTTCTCTCCAATCAAAGCAATCAAGCAGTAGTTTTCTAGGATCCCGTACAAGGGTACCAATCAAAAAAGACATTTGTCTCTGTGAATCACTTACTGGCACATTATCTTCATTAAGTTCGAATCACTTACTGGCACATTATCTTCATTAAGTTCAATAAATACAGATTTATCCAAGACCTTCCTTTTATTGTTACCACGTCCTTTCACTTTCTTCTGCACATTAGTTTCAGGCTCTTGCATATGACATTCATCATCACCAATATGAGCTTCAGTGTTAAAGTTTTTGCCATCTTTTCCCACGATGGTAGGAGTTTGAAGAGTTACTTCCTCGTCACTTTCAATTTGTCATGTGGGATTCAAGAATAGAACAATATCATGCTAATATTATCCATTTACATCTAGATTATATTTAATAAAGTCATGATGTATGTGTAGATGACTTACCTATGCCAACTGATACATGTACTTCATTCCTTGCATGAAAACTAGTATCAATAAATGGAGTTTTTGCAGTAGCTGTACCGGTTCCCTTAAGGCGGTCTTTTGCTAATAAAAAATAAAAGGTGTTGTATTAAAGGACATACAATATGAATGTGGATTACACAAAGTGTTTACATCGTTTACCTCTAGAAACATAGTGATCTCCTCCATTTTGTTGATTCAACTTGTTTTTACTATGTACTTCTTTCCTCACGTTGAGAGGGGTTTCAAGACTTACTTCCTTGTCACCTTCAATATGTCCTCTGAGATTCAAGATTATCACAAATTATTCTAAAATTATCCATTTAAATTTACATTATATTTAGCATGGTAATAACGTATCTATGTGTAGATGACTTACCTATATCAGCTGATACATGTACTTCATTTTGTGATTGAAAACCAGTTTCAATAAATGAAGTTTTTACAGTTGCTTTACATGTTTCCTTAAGGCGATCTTTTGCTGATAACATATAAAAGTGAAAATAAAAAATGACATACAAGCTGGATGTGGATTGCACTAGGTGTTTAGATGGATTACCTCTGGAGACATAGTGATGTCCATCATTTTGTTAATTCAACTCATTTCCAGTATGTGGCTTCTTTCTTCCAATGTTTTCACCTAAATAAAAATCATTAAGAATGAAATATGTTGAAAAGTATATGGATGATTATATGTACTTTTTTTTGAGACCATGAATGAATAAAACGTCTCTGCTCAAGACTCACCCATTTTTCCAAGTAACGAAGCCCACATATTAAGGGCCATTTCTTCATCATTTCGCGTATACTTAGAAAAACCTACATTGACTTCTATAACTTAACAAAAACCTACATACACTATTAAATTATATGATAAGAATATTTTAACTTAATTTGAGTACCTGGGTTTGATAGATTTGGTGTGCTCTTCTCGGAGAATAAGGAACGACAGATTGATGTTTGTTGAAGTAGAGAAGTACAATCCCTCTTTGAATGGGCAAGACCACTTTTTGCCATATTCAAAAAACCCTGTAATACACACAATTTGCCTTTAAATTCATAATATATGTCATAAATTAATCGAAATGTATAATAATTATATCTTACAAGTAGCTGACTGCTTGAAATCACTTCCATATTTTGGTTCTTCATGACAGTTTTTCCTGTACCTTTCATAGTCTAATACAATTATAAACATTATTTTTTTAATAGAGACATGAAATGAACAAACATAAGCATCTAGGAAACACAAAAATCAGTTTGAATATCAAGGAAAAATTGCACAAATTTTTTAAAATGACACTTATTAAGATCAGATTTTTCTTAAAATCGGCACTTTAAGCATCAAGAACATCATATAAACATCATGATATGCTTATAAATGTTGTCCCTAAGAAAGATATATCAATAATATTTCATACTTCAAGCAACGAAGCACTCTAAAGGACCAAAAATCAGCATGAATAGTGCAGATTTTTGAAAAATCAGCCAGTAGAAATTAGTTTTTTTTACATATTTAGCTTTTAAATGATTCAAAACCAGCACTTTAAGCATCAAAAACATCATATAAACATCATGATATGTTTATAAATGTTGTCTTTAAGAAAGATATATCAATAATATTTCATACTTCAAGCAACGAAGCACTCTAAAGGACAAAAAATCAGCATGAGTAGTGCAAATTTCAGAAAAATCAGCAAGTACAAAGCAGTTTTTTTTTTTTTTTTGATAATTTAGCTTTTAAATGCTTCAAAATCAGCACACAATTCACACATAAGAAATCCATACATGTTGTACTCATAAAAACATGAACAAATCAACTTTTTGGAAACTTATACCACCAATTAGATACTCAAATTAACAAGAAAACATGCAGAAAATAGTGTCAAAATAGATTTTTTAAACAAAACAGGCCTAAAATATCTCAATAATTTAAAAACAAGAACCTAAACATAATATAGACGGCTACTACTCATCGTAATCATATAATGTATCATCTTCAGTGTCACTTTCTCTACTATGAATGTTTTCTCTTGAATCATCATTATCCGCTCCAAATGGATCATATACTGGCATGTCTAGTGTAACTCCTATTATGTCATCTCTGACATTAGTAAAATCATTACCCTCTGGCAAATTTGATTGAGTAGATTGCATGAGATCCACTTCGAGTATGTTGTCACCATCAACTTCAAATAGATCTCTAGGTTTTGTTGCAATCGCTACATACATGCCAATTCTTCTCCTTAGACTCTGGGGTATAAAATACTTGTACTGCTTGAGATGCAAGGATAAACGGCTAATTAGTCTTGCAACGAGCTTTAAGATTAACTAGTGTAAGGCCGTGCACATCTTTTTTCACGCCTTTTTTCGGATCCATCCAATGACATTCAAACAAAATCACACTTCTCCCCAATGGATGTGCTAACTCAAACATTCCAGTAAGAATGCCAAACCACGTAATATCCCCAGCACTTGTGACAGAATTAACTAAAACGCCTGAGTTTTGTGTCACGCTTCTATTGTCAATAGCTTTAATTCGCCATTTGTACCCATTACATGTAATCTTGGACATTTTTCTAACATTAGCACTTGGAAAAGCACTCAAGCACTTCAAGTCCTCCGATAAGCATGGATCTAAGGGAAGATGCCTAGAAACCTGAACACTAAAATAGTCTAAGAAAATGGGTATAAAGCATATATACAATTGTACTATATGTACTATTACTTACATTACAAGAAAACCAATTTGAAAATCTTTCCCTATGAATGTTATCAACATTATTCTTGACACCTTGATATTCCATAGCAACAATGGAGTAGTGATCCCTAAAGAGCCACACGATAATAATTAAAAGTGTTACTTATCCGTACCGCACTTCTTGATAATTAAGACGCATCAATTACTATGGACTATATAAATAATATAAAGTTATACTTACTGCTCATAAAGTTTAACTTCCTCACATTTCAATAACACATAATTGTGTGCCTGCTCAATGAATGCATAGTCAGGTCTAATCTCTTCTATTTTGGACAAAGACTTCCATGCTACAAAAAACACAGAGAGACAAAACTTAACTTCACAACCATCATCATGGTTCCTAGAAGTCCTATTCTCCCTTGTTTCAGTATCATGCGTGTACCTTGCACAAAGAGTCAAACACTCGTTTGCAATATAGCCTTCTGCTATTGACCCCTCAGGACGAGATTTATTGCGAACAAAACATTTATACGTCCTCAAACCTCTGCAATTTAGAACTTGAAATCAAATTAACATATCGATATAATAAAAAAGTATAGAATAGTTAAATATGGCAAGCACTTAGATACATCCAGTGATAGATCACTGGACCTGTGATCATGGCTTCATATGCCAGATGGACAACTAAATGCACCATTATGTCGAAGAATGAAGGCAGGAAAATGAGCTATAATTTACATAGTGTAACAACAACACGCTCTTGCAAGCTCTTACATTCAGCTGCAGTAGCAACTTTAGAGCACAATTGCTTGAAAAAAGAGCTCAACTCAATCAGAACAGCACCCAATTTCTTATTTTGCATCTTCCTTGCAATCAATGGCAATAGTTGTTGTAGAAATTTGTAAAAGACCGAATGGTTTTCATTGAGTATTCACAACGTATAAATACAAGTAAGTTTGAGGCTACGTTGGGCCAGGCCCGATTACATACAAGGAAAGATACATACATGGAAATAATATACAAATATGCAAATAAAACTATATATGATGGTCCCAAAGTGGTGAGATACAAAGTCTAGAGGGGGAGGGTGAATAGACTTTGTTACAATTTAAAAACTTTTTCCTTTCTTTTGAAAACATGAAAATCAGTGTTAATCTAGAGTTCTTGTGAACTTTAGATTGTGTGTGGAAGTTGGTGGGTTATTAGAGCAGTAATCAATATGGATGGGTTAGTTTCACAGTTAATATAAATGCAAGTATGAGTAGAGATAAAAGAGAGAGACACACAAACTTTAACGAGGTTTGAAGGTGGGGTAATCCTTCTACGTCCTCAAGATCCATTATGTAGTTGGTTGTTGAATAATAAACCAACAATTACACTTGTGTGAATTTCTGCATGGTATATCTTTGCAAGGCCAATGTTGCTACTGCACACGTGCTGGCTTTGTTGTTCCTTCGAAGGTCACGCTTCTTCAACAACTGCAAGATCCGAACAATAGGACTTGCAAGATCAACTTGTAGGAAAGTTGATGTACTCCCTTTTTAATCAAGAAGTTTGATTAAAAGTAGTATCCTTCAACGTGGTGTGATACTTGAGGCAAGGAAACCTTCTAGTGTTTACACTATAGCTCTTTGGAAGGAGGAGAAGTTTGCTTCTGGATAAGGAGTTTAGAAATCTCTCTTTATCAAGCTTTTTGGCTAACTGTGAATGAGATAGCTTTGTTGTAGTAGTTTGCTCAGTTGTATGTACTTCGTGTCTTTTTCTCCAGTCTTCCATGGAAGCTATATATAGCTGGATTGGATGATTTATCCGTTGAAGGGAATAGACTATCCGTTGCATTTGCTGGCTTCAATTTGAACGAATAGTGAGATTGAGGATTCTTCATTGGAATGGGTGTTTGGACATACCCAATTGTTTGAAGAAGGATTCCTTTTTCACAGAATCCGTCCTTTAGCTGTTGTTCAAGAATTCTGGACTGTAACTCTTTATTGAGTGGAGTACTCAGTTTGTCTTCTAGTGTTTGTTTGGGAATTCTGGGCGAGCTCTTCAATTTGAGAAGTCCAGACTTTGTCTCCAAGTTATTTGTTCTTGAATTAGCTTAATTATCCTTAATCTAGCCGTTGAAAATCAAGAGATTGATTTTTCCTTCGGGTAGAATTTCTTCATTCAAGACTTAGATAATTTTTCTAAGTCCATTCTCACTAGTCTGCTTCTGAGAGTTCCGGTCTTTCTTGAGGCATCCGGTTTTTCGCTGACAATTCCGGAAAAGTCATTCATAGACTTCCAGGTGAGAAAGAGATCTGCGCTAGTCTTCCGATCCGGATGACTTAGCCTTCAGCGGGTTGTAGCGAGACATCCGGTTATTGTAGAGTGTTCCGGATTTGAGAATCTTCAAAGAAACCAACTGCTTTGAGAACTTCTTACTTGTCTCTGACATTTTCGATCAAGAATTCCAATTTCCATATCACTGGATTTGATTAAGTCTTCAAAGATTGACATTAAACCACAGAGTGAAATATCACAACTTTATTGGAAATCTCAAGAACTCGCTTTTAACAATACTTCTAAAAAGAAAAATTACACTGAATATTGGAGGTGACCTAAAGTCCCTATTACAATCTAAATACATCATCATCAAAATCTATAATATTTTTTCCAACAATATATTCTAACACTCCCCCTCAAGTTGGAGCATGGAGATCACAAATGCCCAACTTGGAGAGCAAGAAAGAAAATAGAGGTCTGTTTGGTGAACAGATCTGTAACACCCTAACTTGAATGGACTATTCTAAATTAGAGAGTTAAGGGGAAATATACTAATTTCTTATAAAAAAATCATATAAATATTTATTAAAAACAGCGGAAACGAGTTTAATACACAATATGTTTGTGAACATAACATCATAAAAATAAATAAAATACAAATTTTTTATTCAAGCAAATAAATAAACACATAACCGTATTTATCAAAACGGATTTAATTGCCATGTCCTGCACTTCCACTTGTTCCAGCTACATCACCTACACACTAGTAAAAACCAAAAATACTGTACGCTCAGCATATTTTCTGAGTGGTACAAAACAATATAGGACGGAGTCTCGTAAAAATATAATTTTACGAAAATCAATATCTTACTTTTACAGAATGAATTTCCATATATCAAACTACATAGATATAAGTTAGATAAAAACTTTATAAAAGATTTTATCAAACCACTGAGATACGAAATATTCAATTTAACGACATACACCCAGGGTCTCCGAATATAGCCCTAAGAAATATTGCGTTTTGGGCATCATTCTCGCAACCTTGGCCGATGGTTCTGTATACGTATACGATGAGAGGTGATAGGGGTCTCCTACCGTTACTCCGAAATAGAAGTTTACGATGATCTCAAGTTGTTCAAACTTATGATAATATAAAAGTTTGAATATTATTCCATACGTATTAAATCATTTTTATAAATCAATATTTTATAATAATTTACTTTTAAAAGTGTTAAAAATATTAATTTTGAGAATAAAATACTACTTTGTATATTTTTTTAAATAACTTTATATCATACAAAGAGTGCTTTGTTTTAAAAGATTTTTATAAATATAATAGTTGAACGGGAAGTCCGTGCAATACGATTTTGTACATACCTCGGGTTCGAGAGAGAAAGTGAAACGGAGTTGTTGAAGACTAGTAAGGAACCGAGACTTTAGAGGTGTTATGGAGCTTTACCGAAGAAAAGAAATAGAAAAAATGTCTTAATAACTTGAAGAACACTAAAAAAATGCAGAATTTTCGGGAGAGTTTTCTTACCATGAATGGGCTCTAAACGAATTCTTGTTGGCTCTAACTTCTTTTAGACTTTTGGGAAAGGTTTCACTACAAGAAAATCTACTTTTAGTTATGAATCAATAATGACGGGTTGAAAAGACTCTCATTATATGTATTATATGTGTTATTTATATATTTTTTATGACGGGAAAAGTACCGTAGTTAAAATTAGTTACTTTTTGTGACCAATCTTTTAACCCTCACTATAAAATTAATATGGAGTATCTATTTGTATTTAAACCAAATTAAAGTAAAATATAATTTAAAATTTCCCTTAAAAAAATGTAGTCCAAAATTAATACGGAGTGTTGGATGTTTACTCGAAAAAACCAGCGGCAAGAAATTTGGGATTTGCCGCCTGAAAAAGCCCTAAGGAACTCCAACTCAATAGGAACTCCAGTACCACCGGCCTACAAACTGCTAGACACGCCGAGCTTCCGCCGCTACTCTCTCCACCATTCTATTCAACTGGACTCTTTCCGTCGTTTTTTTGCTGAGGGGTACAACCTTACCCCTACCGGTCGGCCAGGTATAATATATTAACCCTCGTCTTTGTAAAAATTCTATTCCCAAATCAGATTATTTTCCTCTATTTGTTTTAGATATGTTAGATGTAATTTTTTGAGACGTGAAATTGTGAATCAATGATTTTTTTTCTCTATTTTTTATCAATAATTTAAGGTGTGTCAGATGTGAAATTGTGAATTTATGATCTTTTTACACAAGAAATATGAATTTGCCCTTTCTGATTAGGTTTATTTTCTTATGATTATATGAAGGTTTTGATTTTGTGTTGATTAAATTAGTAAATTGTTAATTGAAATTGTGAATTTGTGTTTTAGATATGAAAAGTACTAATTTTTCATTATTATTTGTTAAATATGTTAACCCCATTTAGCTTGACACCTAGATGCTTGTCAAACACTAATGCATTACTGCTCTCTCTAAACTAATGAAGTACTCTGTATATTTTTAAGAATGGTAAAGGGTCAATTAAGCCCTCTAATATGATCTCAATCTGAAACTTCTGGAAATTGTGTCTTAGTAGTTATATTAGCCTATGATAGTTAAATTAGCCTATGATAGCTATATTAGCCTATGATTGTTATAGCATAGTTATATTAGCCTATGATTGTTAAGGCTATATACGATTGTAACTAATCTATGAGCATGGGTATGCCATATGAATGTCTCATTGAAACATCATGAGTTATGAAATAAGAAGCAAAATTCTAGTTTCTGGGAGAGTGGTTTTCGCTTGTCACCCGCTTGTGTTTGTTTTGAGCAACTTGCTTTTGGGGGATGGTTTTTGGTTTTCGGGTTCTGGTTTTAGGTTTTCAATATCAGGCTTTTGGGTTTTAGCAGCTGGCTTTTGGGTGGGCTGGTTTATGGTTTCAATTTGAAAAGTTNGCTTGTGTATATATTTTGGGACATAGACCAGATTAGGACCCCCCTATACTTCTTTCAAACAGTAGATTAGGACCAAATAACCCTCTTCATCTTTAATGGCACATATCTACTTCTTCATGTCTACTTCTTCTCCTTTTTATCTTAACCATTACTCGGAGTAAACTTCAACTGAAAAGACACAACATTAGTACTCCACATGTTCTTCTCCTTTACTTTCAATATATGTCCTGCACACATTATTGGAGCTAAACCACATGTTCTTCTCCTTTACTTTCAATATATGGTACTACTTAGTACTCCTATCCCTACCACCACCAGATCTTCCTCTTCTGCCAGCAGCCCTTCTTCTGCCAGTAGCTGATGTTTTTGATCCAATGCTTTGACTATAACAAATATGCTATTTGCAGGTCTCGAAGGTATTGTTCACAGTAATGTTTGAGACTACCCTGTCCCAGGTTTTTGCTCTTGTTTTCTCCAATTTTCTGATGCTTCTTGGTCATGATTTGGGGAGTGTTTCACCCCTTTAACTATATTTTAATTCAATTTTGGGCGTGAATCCCCTGAATTCTCTTTGCTTGAGTAACTGTTCATCCTTTTCATTGGTATCTGTCTGTTCGTGTGTGCTGTTTGTGGGTGCATTTGACTGAATTAATGGTGATTTGGGATGGAAATGTCTGAAAATGTGGATTTTTAAATGAGCCAAGACATGACCTTGACTGCTTTGGTAATTCCACTACATTAAAACTGCCTAGGTGGGTCTGCCCAGGTCTGTTTTTCACCCCCGTTTTGCTGCTCTTGTTTCTGCTGCTGCTACAAAGGGCTATACATGATGGTGGGAAGGGTTTGCAACATGGAATAATCCATCATATATACACCCAGAAAGAGCTCCAAACAATACACTCTTTAGGGATAGTCTTGGCTACCAAACCTCAATCGTGCGAAAGACAATGCCTTATCAAAGTCCCTCGTCTCCTCCGTCGGTGGATAACTTCCGGTTCCTACCCCTCCTAATCCCCCGATAAACCCCCACAGCCCACCTCACCCTGAAACCCACTGCCCCACCCCTTCAATTGCACCTTTTCCAGTTTTCATCTTCTCGATATCAGCTTTGAAGGATCTTAAGCTCTCCACATGCACTTGTGCACCATTTACATGGCTTGTCTTTGCTACCTTTCCTCTTCTTATCGCTCCTACAGTCTTTTTGCTATCTAAATCAGCTTTTGCCCTCTGGTCCTTCTCCAATTTCTTATGGACTTCTTTCATTATAGTGGATGCTTCCTTCTTTTCTTTCTTCCATTCTTCCCATGAAGAACCATCTTCAAAATGAGCTTGCATTTCATAGTCTACAGTGGCATTGTAACCGCTAGAGCTTGTTTCCGTCTCACGTTTAGGCATCAGGCTGAGATCACTAGGCTCATAAATGGTTTGGATTTTAACTCCATTTGAGTTTTTTTCTGTGTTTCTAGTAGTTGTAGGAAGCTCATAGTCCATATCAAAGGTAGTTATATATTTTGGTACAGTGTCATTGAAAAGACCTAACACATACTACCACACAAGATTTATCAACCATATTTTGTGAGGAAGTCACAAGTTTACTAGTCACTGCCCGAAGTCCATTTTCAGTGAGTGTATTTATAGACTTTTTACCATTGTCTCAGCATAATAAAGGTCCAGTTGGTCATTGAGTCCCATATCGTTGCTCCAGTTGTAAATCTTTATCACCCGATATGCTGGAATGCAGAAAGGCAGGTCCATACTGATTCCATGGATGTCACTCTCCCTATTATCATCAACAAGAGCAGTATGATCTTCACCAGTAGGACTGTTATGTCTCGTTGGCCTTTTTTCTGTCTCGTACACTTTTCTTATTTGATATAGTCCTATAGTTCCACATTTTTACTATTAGATTTGGACACAATTTAGGCATCACACATTATTTTTTCTAAAAAGGGATATTTGTGTCTCTTCACTAAATTTAGATTCGATATGGAACTTAACTTGGTTCTCAATTATGAAATTTGGACCAGATATAATCCTCTGTCCTCACAGTATGAAATGCCATTCTTAATTACTTCGTAACATGGACTGTGCCATATGACTAGATTGAGTCTAAAATGCCATTCTTAATTTACATGGACTGTGTCATATGACTAAATTGAGTCTAAATTGCATAGTTGATGATCAATTTGAGAAGTATAGTCGAAAGACTAATAACAAATTAGATATTAACTATGTTTTGTTTTTTGTTTTTTGTTTTTTGCCTAAGTTTGTTTCTTTATTACTGTTCAGATGTTAGCTAAGAAAGTAGAGACACCAACAAAAGCTATGGAAGTTGAGGCCAAAAAGATGAGAAGGGAGGTTGCTGCACTGGAAAAAGAAGTTTCTGCTGGATTAAGCTGATTTTTTTAAATAAATAAATTCTATGTTTCGTTCCACAGGAAGCCCATGTATGTAGTTGGTGCTGAGTGCTGTAGGTGGAAGTTTGCAGAATTTCACAATACATTGAGGTAAAAAGGGCTATTCAAGCCATTTACCGGTCTCTGAGGATGTGAGTAACAGCTCTCCCCTTTTAGATTTTCCTTTAACATAAACTATGTAATCAAGAAGTATGAACTTTGTCTCAGTGGTTGGTAGCTGCTGGATGTTTCACCTTTGGTCTTAAACATATATGCTTTTATGTGATTCTGCTCTAAAGGTTTAGTGGAAATTACCTTTTAGTCTTAAACATATACATGCTTCATTGGGTTTGGATGTAGTGCTGAACTTATTGTTTTATCTTGTTGCAGACTTTTAGATGTTTGCCTTTGAAAATAGCAAAGAAGGAAACTTTCTATTCGTAGCACACCAAGATGACACCTTTCATGTCTAGACATCTTTGAACTAAATCTTTAGTGAAGCCATGGAATCCATGCATCATCCAACACAGAATAGTACGGATCGGAGTACCTGCTTATTTTATAGAGCAACCATATACTTTTTCTTGAGTTTGATTTTTTATATTTGCATAGGCTTGTTCGGTGTCTATAAGGTCTTAGAACCGAATAATTTTTGTCATTTCTTTTATATTATGTAGATCTTTTTTAAATCTTGGAGGGGCTTTGGTTTGGCCCTCCCCTCCCATTGTATACATCCTTTCTCATTTTAATAAAATTTTCTTTAATAAATGCATAAATCAATGTATGTGTGTGTCTATATATATATATATATATATATATATATATATATATATATATATATATATATATATATATATATATATATATATATATATATATATATATATATATATATATATATATATATATATATATATATATATATATATATATATATATATATATATATATATATATATA
>OOIL02002583.1:2279660-2301145 GCA_900332095.2 Cuscuta campestris
ACTTTTAAATTGAACAATTCCAAAACCCCCTTCAAACGTGTAAACTTGGTACAACCAGGATACAATGGACGTTTTGAACTTCCTACTAAGCTCTCATACATATCACGCTCCTCATCAATGACGACTTTATCAGGAGGAACATCTTGAGTGGCCTCTAACTCATCTTCTATTTCAACCTCAAGATTGTGGATGTCGTGAATATCATCTTCGACTTGGTAATTATGAGTATAGCTAGAGCTGCAATGATTTTCTAATTCCCCATGCCATTTCCATTGGAGATATGTTGGGTCAAAACCCTTGCGATACACATGTATTCGTATTTCTTTAACGCTATCAACCATAAAATGGTTGTGACATGAGTTACAAGGACAATATAACCTTTTTCCTTCTTTTGAATGTTTCTCTGCGAAACGAATAAACTCTTCCAAACCAGAACTAAACTCAGGTGATGTACGCGACATATGAATCCAACTTCTATCCATCATATGAATTGCTAAGCAAGACTGAAGGGCAAATGATTGATACATGCAAAACAGTGCACAACAAAATTATTAATACACATTTTATATACACACACAAACATATAAGAAATATAGGCAACACAATATTTCATTTCTTAAGATGCAACAAAAATCCGACAGCACTTCTTCATTATAGAAATGGTCCTTCTTTACACCATCCTAACCCATTCTTGAAATGCCATCCTCACTAGTAAATGTATTTCATTTTCTTTGTTCTATCAAAATTTTGGCAGCATTTCCCATTGGTTCTCCAAGTGCACGATGTAACGTAATTACATATGCACTCGAAGAACACATTTAGGAAACGTCAAACCAAAAAATGATGGAACAAAGAGAAAGAAATACATGTACTACCTAAGTGAGAGAAGCATTTCAAGAACAACTCCAAACTGGGAGCTATTTAAAATTTACTCCTAATGAGTGAATTTTAAACGGATATCTAGGTCGGTCAATATATGTCATTTCTATATTATAACGTCTCAGAACATGTAGAATCAAACACAAAATAATTAAACAATCTATTTTTCAAAAACAATGTATATCACAATGAAACATTTCAACTTAAACATGTACACAAAACATATATAGTAAATTAAATATTAACTTAATGCAAAAATATATAAACAAATAATTGTATAATTAAATTTTTAAAGCTAAAAAAATACCTTAAGGAAGGGACGACTGCTTGGCGATGGCGGGGCAGCAAATACGGCTTGGCGACGGCGGCTTGGCGAAGGCGGCTTGGCGACGGCTTGGCGACGGAGGCAGGGTGAGGTGGTCGTCGACGTTGTCGCCGTTCCCTTGGAGACAGCGACACTAACAACGGCGAACGTCGAGGTGAGGTGGACGAGGGCGGCGCAATTAGACCAGATTTGGGGGCGACATGGGAAAGGCGATAGCGTGGTGTGGAGTTGAAGAAGACGGAGAGCACGACGAAGAGCAACGACGAAGACGAAGAACGGAATTGGAGGTTTTTTTTTTCAAAAACGCGTAAGGATAAGGTAGGGTTGGCTAATTTTATCACACTCTTTTGGATCGGTTATTACTAATAACCGATTCAAAAGGTATTTAAATCGGTTATAAGGAATAACCGATCCAAAAGATGGTCCGCTTTTGAATCGGTTATTACAAATAACCGATTCAAATACTTTTTGCATCGGTTATTAGTAATAACCGATCCAAAAGCTAAGCGATACGCGAATTTTTTTTTGTATTTACATCGTTTGTTTAGCTTAACGATGCAAATGAGGCGATTTATTTGGTCATTTTTGTACTAGTGGGCAAAGGAAACATCAAGGCGTGTAAGAGCTAAATATTGAAGCCTGCCAATGATCCTTCGATAATCTACAGGATCTGCCGCTGCCAGGGAACCAGCCTTGCTGACCGGTGGTGGTTTAGCAACCATTGGCGTGGGAGAGCCTTTTGCAGACGCCAAATTTGCCCCTTCAAGGATATTAGTAATGTATTGTGCCTGTGACAAAAAAAACCAGTAGGTGTGGGAATGACCTCAACACCCAAAAAATGATGAAGCGGGCCAAGATCCTTAAGTGATAATTGACGAGCAAGATCAGCCACAAACGTCTTCAAGAAAGCATCGAAGTTCCCGGTGAGAATGATATCATCCACATAAACAAGAAAATAGGCAAGTGTACCCGCGCGAGCATACACAAATAGGGAGGGATCCGCTTTGGATTTATGAAATCCAGTCGCCATTAAGAAGGAAGATAGGGACTCATACCAGGCCCGAGGGGCTTGTTTGAGCCCATAAATGGCTTTGGAGAGGCGACATACGTGATGCGGAAAGTCCGGGTGAACATAACCAGGAGGTTGATCCATGTACACCTCTTTAGATAACCTGCCATTCAAAAAGGCATTATTTATGTCAAGTTGACGAATAGACCAACGAGATGTCAAGGCGAGTGTAAGAACCACCCGTATATTAACGGGTTTCATAACGGGACTGAAGGTATCAAAGTAATCACGCCCCGCCTCTTGAAGAAAGCCTTTGGCCACCAGTCGGGCTTTGAACCGATCAATAGAACCATCCGCCCGCCGTTTGACCCAAAAGATCCACTTAAACCCTATCGGGCGACAGGAACCACGAGGAACCAGCTGCCATGTACCCTTCTGAAGAAGTGCCTGGTACTCATCATCCATAGCCTTTCGCCAACGAGAATCCTTGAGGGCCTGAGTAATGTTTTGGGTTCAAGAGATGAAGGAAGAGGATGTTGTGTGGTGAGATTTGTTTGAGCATGGCTGGTGACAAACGCATCATTGAAAATGCGCGTGTTGGGACGACGAAGGTGGAGAGGCCGAGAGGACTGGCCTGGAACTAGAGAGGGCTGAGACACGGGTGGAGAAACGGAGGGCTGGATAGGGACTGAGACACTAGTGGAGGAAGGAGAAATAGACGTGGGAAGAGGCGGAGGACCCGACGAGGACGACTGAGAAGCAGACACTCGCATGTTCACTGATGGATGTGACTGCGGTAAATCAGAAAGAGGTGCTGGATCGCGCCGCAGAACAATAGGCGGGTTTGGACGAGAAGGAGGAGTAGTGATATTGACAAAAGGAAAGGTGTTAGGAACAAACCGTACATGGCGAGAGAAGTAGAGCCGGTTGGTAGTGATGTCCAGACACTTGTACGCAGATTTATCAGTTGAGTACCCAAGAAACACACAGGGAGCAGACTTAGGTAAGAAATACGGGAATTATATGGACGCAACCAGGGATAACATAGACAACCAAACTGTTGAATTTTGAGATAATTGGGTCGAGCCTTAAATAGGGCAGTGTAGGGGCACTGAAAATTGAGAACGGGGGTTGGCATACGGTTAATGAGATAAACCGCAGCTTGAAATGCATAGGACCAGTAGGAAATGGGCAGGGATGCATGATGAAGTAAAGAGAGCCCAGTTTCAACTACATGTCTATGACGACGCTCGGCAGAGCCATTGTGTTCTGGAGTATGTGGGGGAGAGGTGAAATGAGAAATCCGATGCTGAGCCAAAAACGGACGCAACTTTAGGAACTCCCCACCATTATCAGAAAAAATAGAGATTATTTTCCTACGGAAAAAGTTCTCCACCATTTTTTTATAATGACTAAAAATGGTGTAAACTTCACTTTTCCTACGCATGGGAAATAACCAGATGTATTTCATATAGTGGTCAACAAAAATGACATAATAGGAGTACCCCTCAACAGAAGCATCATTATAAGACCAAACATCCGAGTAGAGTAATTGAAGC
The DNA here is from genome assembly GCA_900332095.2 of Cuscuta campestris. NCBI lineage: Eukaryota > Viridiplantae > Streptophyta > Magnoliopsida > Solanales > Convolvulaceae > Cuscuta > Cuscuta campestris. The sequence goes on from OOIL02002583.1 coordinate 2,283,433, forward strand.
GGGAACCGACTAACAAGAGAATTATCATGAAATGGAAGTCTATGGCTTTTATTAATTAAACAAGAGGAACAATGAAACTCATCAAGTGCACTAGCAGACACTTTTTTATTACATTGAGCTAAAATACGAGACAAGATTTTATTGGAAGGATGCCCATAGCTATGATGCAAAGCCGCAAGAGACATGTGATTGATTTGCAGTGGAGAATCGGGAAGGGCATAGTAAACACCATTGTGAATTTTACCCCGAAGGAGAGGCGCCCCCGTTGTCAGATCCTTGACAGAAAAAGACAAAGGAAAAAATTCAACAGACACAAGATTAGTTTGGCGGAGTTGGGAAACAGACACAAGATTGGTATGTAATTCCGGAACACACAAAACATTATTCAAAGAGAGAGGTCGAGTGGGAGTGGGAAGGGAGGTATGGCCGATGTGAGAAATCTTTAAACCCTTACCATTACCCAGGCGGATCTCATCAGGACCCCCATAGTCAGCAAACGACTGAAGCGTGTGAGGAGTAGTAGAGGTGTGGTGACTAGCCCCACTGTCAAACATCCACGGAGCAGGTCCTGCAGAAGTAGCGCCGGCAGTGTGATGAACAACCAGACCAGAAGAGACTGTCACAGACAGTGGCGGAGCCAGGGAAGAATTCATGGGGGGGCAAAAATTCATTTAAGAAATAAACAAAATACGTAGTACATAATACTCCCTCCGTTCTATAAAAGTGTTCCTATTTTGACTTTGTGTGAAAATAAGAAAATGTTAAATTGTAGTTGACTTCCAATTTTGCCCTTGATGTGATGGGTGTAAGTAAGATGTGATGGATTGAGTATTAGAGAAAAAGTATGATGTGATAGGTAAGGTATGAAAAAAAAGGGTAAAAGTGGTTTTTTTAATAGAAAGTGGAAGTGTTTTGTAGGAAGTAAAAAAAATGAAAGAGGAAGAGTTTTTGAGAACGGAGGTGGTACTATAATAGTAACTATCTTAATTGGCAAAGTGCAACTAAACATACATTCTATTTGTGCAAAGGAGTAAGAGTTGTTTGAGATCGTAGAAAATTTTTTTGAGATGTCAACTTTTGAAAGCGTGGCATAATAACTTCATCATCAATAACCTTAAAAAAAATAATTTCATAATTTTTAATCTCTAGACGTTAAAATCACATTAGCATTTATCAAATATTTAAATATCAACAAACACACTAGAACCACAGAACAAAATAAATATTCAAAATTTAAAACATAATTTAGCAATATTCAAAAATTTCAAATATTAAGAAATAAATCTCAAAATTAGATAATTAAAATTTACATATACCTAGACAATGAGAGAAGATCCGAAGATTCGAAGAAGAAGCACAGGAAAACTCAAAATTGGAAGAATTCAAAATTGGAAGAATTCAAAATTGGGACATCTCCGTTTGCCCGTTTTTGCTACTGCCAATTGCGCCCCTCTATTTTTTTGACAATTGGGCTGTTGGGCCGAGTAGGCCGTAGGGTATGGCAGGGTCAATTGGGGTCAAATAAATTATTTTAAACCTATTATTAAAACGATGTCGTTTTTGCTTCCTTTTTTTCTTTTCCGGAAACTGCTTCTTCTTCTTATCTCCTTCGATCAGCTGGACGGCTAGAGCATGACCGGCGACGCTGCAACAATCTGGGGGGGCAAATCCGGCCACCCGTCGCCAATTGGGTAACCTATTCTCATTTCGCCGGAATTCGCCGGGGGGGCACTTGCCCAGGCATGCCCCCCCTCTCCTCCGCCCCTGGTCACAGAAGAGACTGTCACAGAAGAAGCCATGCCATGATCGCGAAGAAGACGTGCTAGTTTGCGACACGCCTTGATGTCATGCCCGGGAATAGAGCAGAATTGGCATGAGCCATCCCGCGCTGAAGGACGACCACCGTTGTTGAAGGAGCGGCGACCATTGGTAAACTGGCTGTCACGAGATCCGCCACGATGAGGACTAGGGGAAGGGCCACGCTGAGTGGCATTGGCCGTAGCTACGAGAGACTGAGTAGCAGCTTCACTTGTCTGAAGTTTGTCTTCAAATTCAGTGAGGATATCACTGAGTTTGATGTCTCACGGACACGAGCGGCGGAAGTAATTGGATCAAAAGCATCACCAACTTGGTTAAGGACATGAGCCACAAGATCGGACTCAGCCACAGGACTCTGTACAAGAGCCAATTCATTTGCAATGCTCTGCATATCACGTAGGTATTCTGCCATGGGACGATTACCCCGAGGGTTTTTCCCCAACTTGCATTTTAGGCTGATAACACGACCACGACTAGCGCTAGCAAAGCTGGAGTGTAAACTAAGCCATGCTTGACGAGCCGTTTCGGTATTTGAGATGAGAGGCTGGATAGTATCGGAGCAGCTGCCAAGAAGTGCACCAATGATCGATTGATCCTGTCTAAACCAAATGGAGAAACATGGATTAGAAGTCCCATCAGATTGTTGACGTGGTGGCATAGGAAGGGTGCCGTCAACATAGCCCAACAAATCAAGGCCGATCAAGGTAGATCGAACCTGACGTTGCCAAATGGAGAAATTAGAGGTACTCAACTTTATGGGAAAGTGAGTTTTGGCGTGGAGTTGGATGATGGGAGTATCTTTTGTGATGGCCGGGGAGGGCAAGGATGCAGGTGCCATGGTGATCTGATGGGTGATGATGAGATGCCCAATAAGGTGGAAAAGCCCAGTAGAAAGCAGACGGAAGAGCTGGGATAAAAAAAAACGAGAACAATTTTTTTTTATTTCTCTGATACCATATAGAAAACTTTAGAACAAGATGATTTCCATTGATCGCATCACAGCATTATATACATAAGGTAGTTAGCAAAAGGTTAGGCAGGTGAGAAACGTACGCTACCTAAGCGTGGAGTACATTTGAGATGAAACTAACCAACTACAAGATAAATACAAAGACTAAGTAAATAATATTAAGATGTTAATAATTATCCTTGATAATACACTACTATCCTTTATGAAATATTCCATAAAATGCACATATTTCTAGAGTAAAATTCTAGCTCACCACTATTCCGTTGCGACATATCTTTAATACGCAAATATTACAACAAAGTTTTCAAAAAAGAGCACGTTACGTTACACAAGTCCGTGCGAAGCACGGGGTAGAAAACTAGTATAGAGTATAAAGAAGAGAAAAGTTGCTGCAATTTTTAAGGAAGTTTGTGAAGAAAATGAATAAACTTATGGGGCTATTTATAGGTAAAAACTTGTAGAAACAACCAATAAAGATTACCTCAACTTGATCATGATAATTTAGATTATTTTTGGAGGATTCTAACATCATAAAATCAGGATCATATCAAAAAAATCAAGAGAAGTGTGAAACTCTTCAATATGTCATCAAAATCCATTAAAAATATTTTAAGAATATTTGATGATGTTTTGATTGATATGGAGTAATTTAATGTGTTTAATAACTAAAGAGACTCCAAAATAGCTTAGAAATAGATTCTCAAAGAGTCCCAAAAATAAAAAATTGATTAGGATGTTTGGAAATAAATCTGCAAGCTGCTGTTTTTTTTCGTTTGTGTACTGGGTTTTCGGAGTAAAAAAAAATTATTATTACAAGCCTTGCCTAAAAGTGAGATTCGAACTCTAGTGAGATATCAAACAACTACATCCTGTTTCTGCTTCTACCACTTAAATACTATTGACTTACATGGGTTTTTGTTTTACTAATATTATATACGGAATTTGTCCAATTAACAACGTACTTTACACTAGGGCTGGGTCGGAAAACCCGAAAACCGAAAACCGAACCGAAATCGATCGAAACGAGCTAGAAAAAAAACCGAACCAAAAAAACCGAAACCGAATGTAAAAAAACGGAACCAAAAAAACCGAAACTGAATGTAAAAAACTGAACCGAACCGTTATTGTTTGGTTCCGTTTTGGTTTTTACTTTGAAAAACCGAACCGAACCGAATAAACCGAACTTATTTATATACTTATTTTTTATGTATATGAGTATATGTGATATGTATAAAAATCATATAAACAAACATGCAAATATATTACTAGTTGATTAAAGTTTTTTAATTAACTACTCCGTATTAATTAAACATTTTAACCATGTTATAAACTTTAAAAAGTCTAAGATATAAATACCAATAACTAATCCTAGTATAGAATTACGTAGTATATAACATTAAAAATTAATATGAGTAGTTAACATATTAACATTAAAAACTTTGATGTTATAATGTAAATAATAAAAGTATTATATCAAAAAAACATAAATTCTCTATAGTTGATTTTACATACGATATCTTTATGACTATTTGGGATCTTCTAGATGTTTGTTAGGCACTTGACACATATTTTGTATATAAAATTGAACCGAATAGAATACTAACCTTCCGTTTGGCATTTTTTTGTGTGTGAAAATCAAGCAAAAAAACCAAACCCAAACTTACGTATTGTTATTGCTTCGTCGAGTTAGTATTTAGATAACTTTTAATGCTTAAAAGTATTACTTTTATAAACCGAAAAAACCGAAAAAAATCAAAATAAAAACCGCATAAAAACCGAACCAAATAACCAACGGTTTACATATTTTTTATGCAAAACCGAACCGAACCGAACCGCCAACTTACCTTCCGTTTTGTCTTTGGTTTTGGGTAAAAACCGAACCGCCAAAACCGAACACACCCCTACTTTACACATAATTTTAATCAAATTGGTTCCTACATCAATTGGTACTTCTAAAAATTTGTTCTAACAATCCAATTACTTCTTATAATTTTAAACTAATGGTTTTTTAACAAAATTATTTCTAAATTATCAAATTGAATCATTAAAGTTTTTAGGCCCTATTTTGGGATGTTACAAGATCGGCTAACTGTAAGCGAGTAGGTACATAAGCTGTGGTGATCTCTCGGCGATGAACACACTCACGGACGATATGGCAATCAATGTCGATATGCTTCATGCGCTCATGGAAAACAAGATTAGCAGCAATAAACAAAGCAGATTTATTATCACAAAATAAGCGGGGTGTTGTTGGTGGAGTAACACCAAGCGCACCAAGAAGGCCCCAAATCCACCGGACCTCTGCATAAGTGTTAGCCATAGCCCGATATTCAGCTTCGGCTGAGGAGCGTGACACGAAAGTTTGTTTCTTTGTTTTCCAGGAAACAGGAGAACCACCCAAGTGAATAAAATAACCACTAACAGACCTGCAAGTAAGAGGACAAGATGCCCAGTCGGAGTCACAATAAGCAGATAGTTAAGAGAACTATCACTACGTAGAAGAATTCCTTGTCCTAGATGACCCTTCAAATAGCGAAGCACACGCTTGGCCGCATCCATATGATCAAGGCGTGGGGCATGCATAAACTGAGATAGAACTGAACCGAATAAGAGAGATCTTGCCGAGTGATAGTAAGATAGATCAAGCGACCCACTAGGCGTTGATATTGACCCAGATCCCGTAGCTTGGTGCTAGTTGAAAAGCCAGACCATGGTTCTGTGTGATGGGGGTGTCTGCCGGCTTACACCCCAATAAACCGGCCTCATTAAGACTATCCAACGAATATTTGCGTTGGCACAGAACAATCCCCGCTGCTGACCGAGCACACTCAATGCCCAAAAAATAAGATAAGGGCCCCAAATCCTTGAGCCGAAAGCACTTGTTCAAATAGGATTTGAAAGAGGCACACAAGGTGGAGTTATTACCTGCAACAAAAATGTCATCAACGTAAACCAGGACAATCAAAATATCAGAACCGCAGCGGTGAATAAACAGATTATGATCACCATGGGCCTGATGAAACCATATCGTCGGAGGGCACATGTAAGTTTACCAAACCAATTGCGGGGTGATTGTCGTAACCCATAGAGAGACTTACGTAGGCGAAAAACCTTTCCTGGATGAAGGTGGGCATAACCAGGTGGCAAACACATATACACTTCCTCAATCAAATCACCATGGAGGAAAGCGTTGTTGACGTCAAGCTGGTGCACTTGCCAACCCTTGGCCGCAACAACAGAAAGCAAAACCCAAACAGAACCCATTTTTGCTACCAGGGCAAGGATATCTGTGTAATCAAACCCCAATGTCTGATGATTATTGCCAAGCACAACTAGGCGTGTTTTGTCCCGTTCCTTAGAGCCGTCAGAATTGAATTTGGTTTTAAAAACCCATTGACATCTCAAAGCCGTCCGGTCTGATGGTAGCTCAGTAATATCCCAAGTGTGGTTATTCTCGAGAGCTTGAAGTTCTGCTTGCATAGCTGCCCGCCAGGTGGCATGAGGAGCAGCTTCCGAATAATTTTTTGGAACAAAGTGCGGACTGATAGCCCCAAGAAAACCACGGTACCTGTCATGCAATTTATTATAACAAACAAAGTTGGCAATTGGATAGCGCGTACCTGAAGATAAAGACCGTGGAGGAGATGGACACAACGGGACATGAGATTGAACAGAATTAACGATATAATCACTAAGGTGGGAAGGCGGACGACGCTCCCGTTGGGGACGAAGGAGAGGAACGGCGGCTGTTTGGGAAGGGGAGGGGTTGGCGGACAGTTGGTCGCCCGCTGTTTCCGGTTCGGCGATTTGTGCGACCGGAGTAATTGCCGCCGGTTGGATGGTCGACGATACCAAAGGGGGATCAGGCAGGGGTATTTCGGGAAAATCGGCCATTTGAGTGGGGGTGGTTGGTTCGGCCGGTGTGTGATGAGTGGCAAACGGGAATTGGATCTCGTCAAAAGCTATGTCCTGAGTGTGAAAAAAACAGTGAGAGTCAAGGTCATACACACGCCAACCTTTAGTGCCGGAGGGGTACTAAACAAACATGCACTTGGTGCTGCGAGGAGAAAATTTTTAGAGGTTTTCATACGAACAAAACACAAACACCCAAAAATTTTGAGATGACTAAAATCAGGTGCTTTGTTATTGAGAATCTCAAAAGGGGATTTTCCACCAAGGAGTTTGTTGGGAGTCCGTTTATTTAGATACACAGCTTTACGAACACATTCCCCCCAAAATTCAATAGGTAAATGAGCTTGAAACATGAGTGATCAGGCGACGTTTAAAATGTGTCTATGCTTATGTTCCACCCGACCATTTTGTTGGGGAGGCAAGACGTTTGAACAAGAACACCCAAAGACGCATAATATGTCCGAAGATCTCAATTGACAAATTCAGTCCAATTATCAGAACGTACAACTTTGATGGTTTTATGGAATTGGGTCTGAATCATGGCAAAAAATGTTTCAAACAACTAGGCACTTCAGATTTATCAATAATCAGATAAGCTCAAACGGCTCGAGAATGATCATCCACAATAGTGAGAAAATAATAAGCACCAGTAGCTAAAGAAGGGGTGTAGGGCCCCCATAAATCACAAGGAATTAAATCAAAAACAGTAGTAGCTTTATTGGAACTGATTGGAAAGGAACTACGAACTTATTTAGACTGAAAACAAATTTCACAAGACTGCAACAGTTTAATTTTATTACTACTAATAGAAGGAATAAGAGACGACAAAACTTGAGTAGACGGATGACCCAAGCGTTTGTGGAGGAGAATGGGGTCCACTTGGGTCGCAGCCGCGGTAGAGGAAGGGCGAAACAGGAATATTCTGTTGCATGCATCACCCCTTCCAATCTCCATCTTCGTTGCACAATCCTGTATTACACAACAATTGTCGTTAAAAATTACAAAGCAGGATGTATCCCGAATAAGGCACCCAACAAAAATAAGATTGCATTGTAAATGAGGAACGAGCAAAAGGTCCCGAAGGACCACCTCGGCCCAGTGTTTTGAAGACCAGACCGGACCAACCGGTCCAACCGGTCGACCCGCGAACCGGTAGCATATCCGGTCCGGTTCACTGAAGAAACCCGCTTTCCATTTGACCAGCCCAAACCCGTCGGACCCGGTGACCCGGGTGACCCGGGTCGACCCGTCCCGTCTGATTCCCGGGTTTGGGCTTAAATCTATATTTTATTAAATTTTACCACATAAAAATTGAAAGCGTTGGATGGGAATCGAACCTAGCACCTCCCGTATGCCAGTGCAGGTTGTCAACCAAGTAAGCTACTCAATCTTTGTTCAAGGTCTAGGTATCTAACATATCTATTTATGGCTTTACAAAAGGTTCATACGAAAATAAATATATAGTTTCTTTGTGCAAGTGTGATTTTGTATTTATGAACTTTTAAAATAGTTTTAAAAATTGAGAATTATTTAATTTTTATTTGAAAATAAATATACTATGTATATTTTATAATTAAAAAATTGTTGTTTTTAAAAATCAAACAATATTTCTTAATTATAATTTAATATGCTATATTTTTAATTTTTCAATCATTTTAATCAACTAAATATTAAATTTAAAATGTCATATGTAAATAAGAATAAAATATATAGTCTTTAATTTTTAAAAATATGAGTATCCCGTTATTATTTAAGTATTTGTTAGAGATTAAATATTAACTTTTGATAATAATAAAAATAATAAAATAAAAATAGAAGGTGTGAAATAGCATATGTACAAAGATATTAAAAATAGATGGAGAAATAATAACATAGATTAAAATATTTTATTGACTAAAAATATCTAATATATTATAAAATATTATTATTATGAACATAGTTGACTGGGTCGTTGACCTTCGGTTAGACCGGTTCGATCGGTCAACCCTTGACCCACTACCTCGTCCGGGTCGACGTCTGGTCCGGTTTTCAAAACATTGCCTCGGCCGAGAGTCGCACGTGACCACATTGAGTGGCGGTAGTGCGCGTGCCATTGGGTAACGTGATGGTGCAAGGGCTCATAGAAACCACATTAGACAAATATGAGATATTACCGGTCATGTGATGAGAAGCGCCACTATCGATAAGCCACTCACGAGAAGAAGAATCCCCACTAGGGCCAGAAACCTTTTCAGATGAAGAAGTATCAAGCATGGAAAGCAGGCGTGTCATTTGGTTGGGTGAGGCCAAGGGTGTTGGAATTCGTCGTCGAGTGTGCTCCCCATGTCGCCATTCCAGACCCACGGCCAGGAACACCACTGTCGCCCGACGTGCCACGGCCGCCACTCCGTCCTCCTCAGCTGGGTGCACTGCCACGGCCCCAGCCCTTCCCTAGGGGGTACCTGATAAGTTCATTTTGTTCTTATTTTATTCTACATATTTTAAGCGTTATTGCACGAAAATAGTGGTAAGCAGTACATAATTTTATGTTAAACTGAAAAATATCTTTGATTTGTTCTTTAAGGAATAATAATTGGTTTAAAGTTTATCCAGTCCTGATTGTTGATTTTTCTGTTTATATTTGAAACAAAAAGAAGTTTTTAACTGAGAATTTTATCATGGGAATATCGGAGGAAGTTCAAACAAACTGCAAAGCAAAATAAGAATTGAAGTTGGGCCTTATTTGGATCAAACCGCGGAAAAAGCCCACGGGAAAAGGCCCGAAGCGTCCAACCTTGGACGCTTTGCAGGTTGGACGCTTCCCTTTGGACGCTTGGCAAAGATTGGGCATCACGAAAGGCACGTGGCGCGCAGCGAATGGACGAGCTACGCAAGGCGTCCAATTTTGGACGCTTTGGATCCGGACGGCTGGGGTTGGACGCTTCGCGTCCAGTCCTATAAATACAGCACTTCCCCCCCTCCGATTACACACGCCGCACAGCGCCTTTCTCCTCCCTCAAGTCCGAATTTCTCCATTTTTAGGCTAGTTCTTCAAAGCTACTTTCATATTTTAGATTAGAATTATTTCTTGGAGTTTTCACGGAGCAAATTGTAGCCCGAACCTCCAGTTCTTCAGATTTGTTGAAGTAAGTTTGTCAACTCTCTACTTTTATTTGAAAAATGTCTTCTTATGATGCATGTGTGTTGAAGGTTTTTATTATGAGTAGCTAAATTAATTAGGGATGTGATTATTGGAATGGTGATGGTAATTTTCTGAGAAAATCATTGAGTTAAATTATATTGTTGTCAAGACAAATTACTAGTTTTTATTACTGAGAATTTATACTTGAGATTTGTAAATCGAGAGAAGGCAAATCTATTCTTGAAAATTATATTTCTTGAGAAATCTGGAATTTAATTAAGTCAAGCCCAGTAATTTGATAATTGATCTTTAGACATTGGATTAATTGTTAAGTAATATTTTAAAAGATACTTACTTACTAGTAAAAAGATTTAAAGTAAAAGTAACCGGTGATTTTACCCTAAAAAGAATCATCACCTCACCAATAATTACATCCCTACTCTTTATTCCTGAAAAGTAAAATCCAATCTCCACTCCTTATTCGACTTATTGAAAACTTTTCAATTCAACGAGTAAATCTTGTCTAGCTAGTCTTGCTAAACTTTCCCTTGGGCCGATCCTTGAGACGACACGGGATAAACTGATCTTTTAAAGGTCTAGTCTACTCCCTTTACTACTACGGGAATTTTGAGTTAAACCAAAATTCCTCACCAAATGGCGCCGTTGCCGAGGATCGGCGCAGAAATTTATTAGTAAGATTTCTTTTTAGCCTGAAAGAAAGTTGATAGAAACGATTTTCATAAAAAAAAAGGAAAAAAACAATAAATACTTTTGTTTTAATTTAGTTTAAAATATTTTCCCGCTTAATTTGTTAAACTTGTAGTTCCCTTTATTAAAGCGTACCTAGGTTCAACTTTTATTTTTCTGAAAAAAAAAAGGAAAAAAATCTAGTAACTACCTTTTTTTTAATAAAAAAACAACAAATAAATAAATAAATATTAATAAAAGGTAATATTTCCAAAACACAATATATATATATATATATATATATATGTATGTATTTTCTTGAATATTACTTTTTAGTTATCATTAGGTGGTTGTTTGAATTCTTCCTCTAGCCTTCAAAATTGTATGAACACTCGTTCTCGCGGTGAGAACGTTCTTCCGGGAACCAAAAACCCCGAACTTTTGCTCCGACGCCGCACCGTCAAAGTTCCTCGTCAACTGGAGTTCAGCGACGAAGAGCGAAGAGAAGAAGAAGAAGAGGAGGAAGAAAATCACGAAGAAGAGAACCAACACTCGGAAGAGGAAGAAGAAATGGCGGCTAATCCCACACGAACGATCCTTCAAGCTATGAGCCCGGCGTACGTAGAGGAAGATCCCATAGGTCTCCCCGCTAGTCAAGCCCATTCATTTGAAATCAAACCAGCAATGATCCAAATGGTCTCGAGTAACCAATTTGGAGGCTCAAAAGTTGAAGATCCAAGGGAACACATGCTATGGTTTTCGAGGACCTGCTAAACATTCCAGTCTAACGGCTTATCTATGGACCGTGTTAAACTATCGCTCTTTCCCTTTTCCCTTTGGGATCGTGCCGCCAGATGATTGAACACATTTCCTAATGGCCACGTCAAGACCTGGGAGGCATTGCACCAGGCATTCATGCACGAATATTTCCCACCCTCCGCCATGGTAAAAATTAAGAACTCCATCCAAAACTTCCGCCAAGCACCTATGGAATCAATGAGCGAAGCATGGGAAAGATTCAAGGAGTTGAAGGTTAAATGCCCACCCGCTTTAATTGATTCCGATAGTTTGATGTTCTACTTTTACCAAGGCTTAACGGTACCATCTAAGAAGGAATTGGACCACTCTTCTAAACTTGGTTCTTTTCTGGAGATGACACCTGAGGAGAATGAGGAGTTAGTAGATAGACTTACGATAGACTTACGTCGAATGCTAAATATTGGTACGAAGACCGAGCTCCTCCTCCTAAAGCTAGCATGTATGAAGTAGACCAATTCACAGCTCTCAAGGCTAGTATGAAGAGCATTGTGAAACAAACTATCAAGGAACACCTAGGAGCTTCCCATCCACGTCCCAATCAGTACACTGAACCGGTGAACCAAGCTGAACCCTATGGTTCTGGTAGTCACCACCAATCTGATCTTGTATTGTCTTGTGAACACTGCTTTCAAAATCATCTTTCTTCTGCTTGTCCCTTGATTGAACCACCCCCTCCGAGCAGGACTAAGGAGGTTAATCTAGCGCAATACGCGAATAAAGGGGAAGGACCTTGGGCCCAGAACAATCAAGAGCATTGGCGGGAGAGAAATAGTTTTCCAAGAAACAATCGTCCCAGGGATGACTATAAACAAGGTAACTGGAATAACAATAAAACCAATTACAAAAATACCAATGCACCCTACGTCCCACCTCATAATCGCCAACCTCCGCAAGAAGACTCCTTGGCAAGGATGGAGAAGATGATGATGGAGTACATGCAGAAGATGAACAACCTAGCAGAAGATATGAAGGAACGTGACAAGACACGGGATAGTCAACTCCAACAAGTGTTTAAACAACTTGGAGTTAGAGAACAGGGGAACCTCCCAGCTACCACTGAACCAAACCCACGGGAGCAACTTCGGGCAATAACTTTTAGAAGTGGTAAAGAGCTTCAAGGCCCAGAAGTCGAAGTCAATATAGGTGAAGTACCCGTGGATACCCCTATAGGAACAACCCCGCAAAAGAAAACTGAATCCACGCCCCAAGGGGCGGGAAAGGAAGAAACCTCTTCTAGCCAGACCCTACCAACCAAGCAAGCTCAGCTAAACACTATCCCTTTTCCTACTAGGGTGAAAAAGAACAAGGATGAAAAGGCTTTCCAAAAGTTTCTCGGTGTCATTGGCCAAGTTGAGGTCAAAATGCCTTTGGTAGATGTGTTAACTGAAATGCCCAAATATGGTAAGTTCTTAAAGGACCTCGTAACTAAGAAGAGGGACTGGGAGGAATTCCCAGTTGTCAGCTTAAATGCTGAATGCTCTGCTATGTTACTTGAGGAAATGCTTAGAAAACGAAAGGATCCTGGATGTTTCATCATCCCTTGTTCCATCAACGATAGAACCTTTGGAGACGCTTTAGCTGACCTAGGAGCTAGCATAAATTTAATGCCGTCCTCTATCATGAAAGCACTGGGATTGACTGGACTTAAACCCACTCAAATGTGTCTTCAATTGGCAGATAGCTCTATTCGTTACCCCAGGGGGGTGATTGAAGACGTGCTTGTGAAGGTAAATAAGTTCATCTTTCCTGCTAATTTTGTGGTGTTGGATATGGAAGAAGATAAGGAAAAGCCGCTATTACTAGGGCGACCATTCCTTCCGACCGCAAAGGCATTTATTAATGTACACGATGGGGAATTAACTCTAAGAGTAGGCAATGAAGATGTTACTTTTAAAATGATGAGCGTCATGAATCGAACTCCAGACCCAGCTGAGTTCTGCAACTCAGTAAAAGTCATAAAAGATAAAGGGTCTGTAGAAGATCTCCTAAGCCTAGAAATTTCTTTTCAAGAACCTAAGTGTGAGGAGGTGTGCGATATCAAGATGCGATCTGAACCCACAAACGAAGCCACATCCTTAGAACTTAAACCCTTACCATCACACCTCGAATATGCCTTCCTCGATAGTGAGGGCCAGTGCCCCGTTGTCATAGCCTCCGATCTAACACCTGATCAGAAGGAAAAATTACTAGCTGTCCTCCGTATGCACAAGCAGGCGATTGCCTGGAAACTAGAGGATATTCAAGGAATAAGCCCCGCTTATTGCACATATAAAATAGCCATTGAGGACGGATGTAAACCAGTTGCGCAGGCTCAACGCAGGTTGAATCCAAAATTAATGGAAGTAGTGTAGAAAGAGGTGCTTAGACTCTTGGATGCAGGAATAATATATCCTATTTCAGATAGCCAATGGGTGTCACCAATCCACGTCGTTCCAAAAAAAGGAGGGATGACAGTAACCAAAAATGAGAATGGAGAGTTAGTTCCAGGAAGAACGGTAACTGGATGGCGAATGGTCATAGACTATAGAAAGTTAAATGATGCCACACGCAAGGATCATTTTCCCCTTCCTTTTATTGACCAACTCATTGAGAAATTAGCTGGCCATGCGTACTATTGCTTCTTGGATGGGATGAGTGGTTACTTCCAAATCCATGTAAACCTTGAAGACCAGGAGAAGACCACTTTCACTTGCCCGTTCGGAACCTTTGCATTCCGTCGAATGTCATTCGGACTCTGTNGGTAACTGGATGGCGAATGGTCATAGACTATAGAAAGTTAAATGATGCCACACGCAAGGATCATTTTCCCCTTCCTTTTATTGACCAACTCATTGAGAAATTAGCTGGCCATGCGTACTATTGCTTCTTGGATGGGATGAGTGGTTACTTCCAAATCCATGTAAACCTTGAAGACCAGGAGAAGACCACTTTCACTTGCCCGTTCGGAACCTTTGCATTCCGTCGAATGTCATTCGGACTCTGTAATGCTCCTGCCACCTTCATGAGGTGTATGGTAGCTATTTTCGAGAAGTTTATAGGGAATTTTATGGAAGTCTTTATGGATGATTTCTCTAGCACAGGGAAGTCATTTGACGAATGTCTAGGTAATCTAGAAAAAGTCCTCAAAAGATGCGAGGAAACTCACCTAGCTCTTAGTTGGGAAAAATGCCAATTCTTAGTCAAAGAAGGGATAGTCTTAGGCCACAAGGTATCAAGCCGTGGGGTAGAGGTAGATCGTGCTAAGATTGAGACTATAGAGAAGTTACCACCACCAAATTCCGTAAAGGCCATCCAAAGTTTTCTAGGGCATGCCGGATTCTATAGAAGATTTATCAAGGACTTTGCTAAAATAGCAAAACCCCTAACTGCCCTTTTAGAAAAAAGTATAGAGTTTATTTTTACGGATGAATGTTTACAAGCGTTCAATACTCTGAAAGAAAAACTAATCTCAGCCCCCGTGCTTATTGCCCCAGACTGGCACTACCATTTGAACTAATGTGTGACGCTAGCGACCTAGTAGTAGGAGCAATCCTTGGACAAAGGAAGGAAAAGGTCTTTCACCCAATTTACTACGCTAGTAAAACCTTATCAGGAGCGCAGCTCAACTACACAACCACTGAGAAAGAATTCCTAGCAATTGTATACGCTTTGGAAAAATTCAGGCCTTACATCATTCTTTCTCCAGTTGTCGTTTACACCGACCATGCGGCGTTGCGATACCTGTTGCAAAAGAATGATGCAAAGCCTCGGTTATTACGTTGGGTTTTGTTGTTGCAGGAATTCGATTTACAAATCAAGGATAGGAAAGGATCGGCAAATCAAGCTGTAGATCATCTATCCCGACTAGATGTGGAAGTAGCCGAGCAATTTGGCAATTGTATCGTAAATGAGTCCTTTCCCTTTGAGAGGATCTATGTTATACAAGAAAAGGAGCCTTGGTATGCAGATATTGCCAATTTTCTGGAAGGGAAGATCGAGCCTACCTTGTTGACACCGCACCTAAGCAAGAAGCTTAAGCGAGAAGCCCACTTCTATTTTTGGGACGACCCCTACCTTTTCCGGATTTGTGCGGACCAAGTAGTTCGGCGATGCGTGACTGAAGCAGAAGGAAGGGAGATATTGGCAGCCTGCCATAGTGGCCCGGTTGTGATAGAATTTGGGATGGGTATATGGACAACTAGATTGGGTAATAAGACACTTGGGTTGAACCACATTAAAAGATTGAATCCAATCGATTACTTAGTTCAACTCTAGAGCTTATATACCGATTTATTTTCACTACAAGTTCCGATGTGGGATAGACTCCAACACTCCCCCTCAAGTGGACAACCGGGCCATTTTGAATCTAACCGGTTGACCACTTGCAATTAAACTCTCATTTCCTTGATTTTTTTTGAGCGCCAACACCTAAAGGACCACGAGTCGCTGGGTATGGACTTCCAGACGAGCAATCGTGTTAAACGAGCCACAGGCCGTTGGGTACATACTCCATACGGACAACTGGGCTAAAGACTAACGGGCCGCTAGGAATGAACGTCTAGACGGACACCTTGACAAACGAGGTGGGCTAAAATTGGCTTTGATACCATGATAGAATTTGGGATGGGTATATGGACAACTAGATTGGGTAATAAGACACTTGGGTTGAACCACATTAAAAGATTGAATCCAATCGATTACTTAGTTCAACTCTAGAGCTTATATACCGATTTATTTTCACTACAAGTTCCGATGTGGGATAGACTCCAACAGGTTGGTGGACACTTCTCAGGAGCAAGGACAACAAGAAAGGTATTGGACTCAGGGTTCTTCTGGCCAACGCTTTTTAGGGATGCTAATCAGTTTGCTGCTTCTTGCGATCGCTGTCAAAGAACGGGCAATATATCCAAGAGAGATGAGATGCCACAACATTACATGCTACCATGTGAAGTGTTCGATGTATGGGGGATTGACTTTGTGGGGCCATTCCCGAGTTCTCATGGTAATAAATACATCCTCGTTGCTATCGACTACGTCTCCAAATGGGTTGAAGCCCAAGCTTGCAAAACAGACAATGGCCGCACTGTAGTTCGCTTCTTGAAGAAACTGTTTTCAAGGTTCGGAGTCCCGAGATTGATAATAAGTGACAGGGGTACCCACTTCCGAAATGATCCACTATCTAAGGCATTGGAACGCTATGGAGTTCAGCATAGAGGAGGAGTGGCATACCATCCGCAGACTCAAGGGCAAGTGGAGAATGCAAACAGGGATTTAAAGAGAATCTTGGAGAAGACTGTTGCCAAAACGAGGAAGGATTGGAGCGAGAAACTAGATGATGCTCTATGGGTGTTTCGCACAGCATATAAAGCACCAATCGGTACAACTCCCTTTCACTTGGTGTACGGAAAGTCTTGTCACCTCCCTGTTCAAATTGAGCATAAGGCATTATGGGCACTGCGAAATGTCTGCCTTGATTCTTCTGAAGCCGGGCGAGAAAGATTTTATCAGCTAGATGAGCTAGACGAATGGCGAGCATTAGCATTCCACAATGCTAAGCTATACAAGGAAAGAATGAAGTTTTATCACGACGCCCATATTAAGCAGAATAGGGTCTTTCGCGAAGGTGAAAAAGTGTTGCTTTATAATTCTCGTTTGAGATTGTTCCTAGGAAAGCTTCGCTCCCGATGGACAGGGCCTTACACAATCACCAGAGTTTTCCCTTATGGAACCGTGGAGTTGAGGGGGGAATCCGGAACGTTCAAGGTCAACGGTCAACAGGTCAAGAGGTATTTCGGTGAACAGTTTCAAAAAGGGAAAGTGGAGGTTAAACTCCACAAGTGAAGCAATCGCGTCAAGCTAATGACGTTAAAGAAGCGCTAAACGGGAGGCAACCCGTTATTTCTACCTTATTTAGTTCTTATTTTCTGTTGTTCCTTTCTTTTGAATAAATGAATGGAGACTTGTCGCACCTGCGTGGGGGCAAGATTTTATATGTGTGTTTCATGTGCAGATGCCTCACAGACCAGAATACCCGACTGCTACGCGTGCCGATGTTCACCTGGTGGGTTCTGGACCCATCCAGCGCTTTGAGATGTGGGGTCGTCACCGCTCATTGACGGAATCTGTGTACTTATCCTCGGCAGTTCTCGCCGACTACGGATACGCTAAGGAGATGGAGCAGCTGCTACAAGGGACTAGGTGGCATCGCCTCTTCATGATGCGGGCCGAGTCTAGCCTGCCACTGACGATCGAGTTCCTGTGCTCTCTAGAGTTGGAGCCATCTACAGGGTCGAGGTCGATGAACTTCCAGTCCATCGACTCTCGTACAACCCTCACTTTCACTCTCTTGGGGCGAGGATTTCAGCTGACGGTCGCCGATCTGGCTACACACTTGGGTCTCTACAGTT